>JAJJHY010001290.1:10165070-10205765 GCA_021224005.1 Drosophila setifemur
TGAACCAGATATAGCTTAAGTCCCAACAAATCGTCTTTAATAAAAAATTGTTTCAATTTTGTAATTGATATTTTAATTCGTTTCAGAAAAATGTTTTTCTGGACTTAAAACACAAAATTAGGTCAGAGAAAATATAACTTAATTAATTACATTTTATATTTATACATAAATATTGAGAGATAAGTCAGCTATTTTTTTATCTCCACCCTATTTCCCCCAGTGTAACCGTTTCTGTCTCTCCATCTTTGTGTGCGCCGGTGAGTGGACCAATTTAGAAGCATTCCTCACTCGGACCCGGTCTGGGTTAGCAGCTGGAGATGCACTGGACCTGGAACTGGACGTGGACGTGGACATCCCAGCTGCCAACCAACATTCAACTTGCAACTTGCCACAGCCAACTGCAAAGCGACGTTGCACAATGCCGCATTTGCATGCCACACGAATGGGCGGAAAGTAAGCCAAATGGTCAGTAAAATTGGAGCATCGAGTATTGAGCAGAATCCAGATTCATGGATGCACTGCAGCATCTCTTGTTTCACTCTTTTTTTTTGTGTTTTGCTGTTCAGCTTGTTCTCTATTACTTAGTGTCGTCGTCCAGCCAACGCATATTTTTCTGCTGTAGCAGCTTTTTGTGTGCAATGTGCGACACATCTGGGCCAAATGCAAAATGGTCCAGACGATCTTGGTCTTGGTCATCTGGGGAAGCTAATGAAGAACCTGAAGAGCAGAGGGGAAAAAACATCGAATTGGGTTGCGAGCAAAGTGCAGTCGAGCATTCCGAGCGATCTGGAAAACTTGGACACCACTTTCAGGGTGCTCCGGGCGAAAACTCCAAGAAAAAGAGAGGCTTCTATTTATTTGTGGCAATCGATGGAACCATTTGGTACATCAAATATATGTCAAAGCCCTCGATCTCAAATATATCTCAAATACAGATAGATAGATTCTTTGGTTGGTGTTCAGGAACTGCTTTCTGGCCAAATTGCGAGGTGGCCAAAACAGCTCTTTCTCCCCCTTTTTTTTTATGTCCGCCTGGAAAATATGGCTTGTGGGCAACGTTTAATTAGAAAATCGCTGGTGCAAGTGGCTGCCTGGTGATGGTGGTGGGATGTGGCTGTGGATGCTCGATGGGCTTGGGCATGAGCCTCAGCTTCAGCTACAGCTCCGACTCCAGTGTTCCGCTTGCCTGGTTATTCAGCGAGTACAAGCAACTTGGCAAGGTAGTAACCAACAACTGGCAACTTGGCCACGTGCTGCTGACGCCCACCAGTGGACGTGGACGGATGACTGGTGACCAGTTACCAGTTACCAGCTACTCCGCTGCGGAGTGACCACAACAAGGAAATCAACTTGGAATACCCGGGCACACGCAACAAGCTCAGGCAGAGCAGGAGGAGGAGGAGGAGGAGCTGGGAGATGGGCAGAATTTGGGACGCAGCCAAGCAAAGCGAATTACTGCATCCGAGAGTTTGCTGCTCGCCCAACTATCCAGCTATCCCAGCCAGCCCAGCCAGCCCATCCAATCCCACTGGTGACCACCCATACCAATCCAACCCGATCCGAACCCATTCCTCTCCAGCCTCGCTTCATTTTCCATTTGGTGCTTTACTCTTTTTTAATTTCAAACGACTCCCGAGATTAATGTTCTGAGTCGCTGCTCCTCCACCCTACTCCTCCTCCTCCTCTCCAGATTTTTCCCTTTAGCGCTGCCCCAGGAAAATCGTTGGACTACTGTGCTCCAGTTCGAGGCATTTGCTTTCCCGTTTTTTTTTGGTTTTGGTTTTGGTTTTAGTTTCCCCTCCCAGAATTCAGGGGGAAACTAGTTCACTGACAGATCGAAGCTCTTTCTGATGGAGTTTTGATTATGACAAAACGAAGATTAATTCAAATCGATATTCAGAATTAATGAACCACCGAACTGACTGACCCAGTCAAATATTTGAATAGGCAACAAAATTGATTGATATATCGATTTGAATCGGGAATTTTTGATAGAATTTAATTCAAATTCCCTCTTCAAAATAGTTCCCACTTAAACTACCATTTATTGCAACATATAAATAATTTCTTTTGGGTATTTGTATATATATTTTAATCCCTTGGTTACTTCCTCGTATTGGCAAATAAAAATCACGTATCGAAAACCTCAAATTGGGGGAAATTAAAGCGAGTATTTTTTGGCGTAACTTTTTGGCCAGCATTACGCATTGGCCAACATCCGAGTGGCGACTTTCCTCCTTCGGTGGTTTTTGGATAGTTGCAGCTTGTTGGATTACCAAACGCTTTCCCATCCAATTGTCGGTTCCAGGAGGGGCAGGGGCAGGGGCAGGTCTGTGTGGCAAGTGCACAGAGTTATGATTGCGCAATGGGCGCCCACAGAAAACAGCAGAAACAAATACAAGTACCAAAAATAGAAATAAAAACAAAGTGACTGCACTTGAGTGAGGCAGTGAGGGGGCGGGGCAGGTCCACTGCAAGGGAGAGGTTCTCCGCCCACCGCCTACCGCCCCTTCCCCTCCCTCTCTGCCCACCTGAGATTGCAAAAAAAAATTAAAACCAAGGCAAATCTCGGTGAAATGTTCGCCTGTCTCAAATGAAACGAAAGTAAAACTCTTGAGCAAGTGCTGGCGGAGTTTTGTTGGAGTTTTCCCTATATATATATATATATGCTATATGTGTGACTCCTACGAGTCCAACATAATCCACCCCCTCCCAGTCCACTTGTTTCGCTGACAAGTGGAGTGCTCTTTTGTTGCGTTTCTGATATTTGCAATCATTTCATTTTTGGACACTAATGACGATGATGAATGCAACAGCAGAGGCAGCGGCAGCGGCAGATAAAGTGGATGTCCAGAGAGCGGAGCCAAGAGAATCCAGAGCTTACATAAGCCACCGAGCAGCAGCACCACCAACAACAACAGGAGCACCACCATCAAAAACCACCGGCGACTGTGTGACAGTAGCAACAATATAAACATTGCAAAAACAGAAAGAAAATCACCCAAAGGAAAAACAAAGCAATTGACGCAGGCGGAGAGAGGGCAGATGCCAGGCACTGAGAGAAATAACGGGCAGTTAGGGAGGGGTAAAAGAATGCTACAAAATATAATAGAAAATAATGCAGACTTTTTTTATTTCTGGTTGTTCTCCTTGATATTAAAAACATTATTCACAGAATATCTGAAATGCATTTATATTATAATATAGCTTTATAAATACTGATCTTATATATATTTTAAAAATATTAGCTAATAATTATCAAGAAAATACTTTAAAAATAAATTATAAAAAATATAGTATTATAAATACTGATCATCTTTTTATATAGTATTATCTTATAATTGCCAAGAACGTACATTCAAAATATGTTATTAAAAATATTTCTCTATATAGTAATTAACAATATTTAAATAGAAATATTTCCAGTGCAGCAGTGCGACTTCATCTGGAGCTGCAAGTAGATCAGGTCGCTCTGGACAGAGCTCTGGCTCCGATGATTGTGTCACCTTAATGGAGCAACCTCGGGAGCTCATTTGGAGCATTCGAAGCCAGCAGGCAAACGGCGGAAAAAACAAAAAAAAAATAAAATGCCACCGAGATGACATGTTTCATCTGCTTGGAAAACAATAATTTGTGGCATTAGCACACACTCTGGACACTGGTTCACTGTTGCTTGATCCCAGCGACCTGCCTCTGGCCCTAATCATTCCACTCCACTCCACTCTGCTCCATTCGAGTTCGTTGCCTGAGTCTTTCGATTCTTTTTTTCTTTCACAGAAATATAAGAAAAGCAGAGAAAAAGCAGAGAAAGAGAGAGAGAGAGGAGAGAGAGAAAAGAGGGGAGGGAATTGACCAGGCCCAGAGAAATTTGCATTTAATTGCTCCGCACTCACACCCACGCAAATTAAAAGTTCAATCTGGCGATTTGCGATTCTAAACACGATCTCCACCTCCCCCTTTCTACCACCCCCTTCTACCACTCCCTTCTACCACCCCCTTCTACCACCCCCTTCTACCGCCCCTCGTGTTGTTGCCAATTTGACGGTTTTATTGATGGCCAGCTGTGGCTACGTGCCCATTAACCATCGCACGCACCAACAATCGAATTGGTAAGAAACGCAGCCCGAACTTTCATTTTGATAATGATAATTTAATGAAGAGAAGTCGGAACTTGGAGTACATTAAGACCAAAAAGCCACAAAATTTGATACCTTCTCGTACTTACCAAAGCGATTTCTTCTTCCTAGGTGAGATTGAAAAATAAAGACACTCATTGATAAATCATTTTAAGGGAGTTCATGGAATTAGTGCGATTTATAGAGTTCCAAATATTTTATAGTTGTGAATTAAATTATAAATAGGAAATATTCTAATACTTCTAATATATGTTTGCTGTACAAAATTATACATTTTAAATACATTTATGAAAGAGGTTTTATTCGTTCTAGGAGAGGTTTAAAAATAAAGAGCATAATTAATAAATCATTTAAATTGATTATTTGTTTACTATACATTTGTATTTGTACACTATATAATTTCGATATAAATAATGCTCATCTTTATGAAAGAGGTTTCTTCGTTTTAGGAAAGATTGTAAAATAAAGAGACTAATTGATAAATCATTTTAATGGTTTTAATGGTAAAATTAAAAATTATTTTCTAGCTAAGAATTTCATTAATAATTGTAAATATTGTAAACATAATATTGTGTTTCTTTGCTCTATAAAATTTAAATAAATAATGCCAAGATATCAATTATCAAGTTATATTAAGTTCTTGACTGGACAAACCCCTTAAAAATAAAATATAATTAAAAATTATTCAAAGATCAAATGATCATAAATTTATACAAAATTCTAAATTTTAAAAACTTAATGACAAGGTCTCATTAGGCAAATTCTTTTTAATTCTCGAATAAATAAACCCCTCTAAATTGAAATATACAATAATTAAAAATGATTCTAAAATCCAATGATTTTGCATTTACTAGTATACCAAACTTTCTGATTATTTTCCCTTTTAAGGCCCCCCCCAACTTTCATGCCAATTTTGGTAAGTCCCCCCATCGAGGGTTGTGGGTATCAATTTCATTTAGAAATTCTCGAGATTCTTTTATGGCCCTGCCCATTCAATGGCTATGTGGGTCTCCGATGGGCTTCACTTTCGATCACCTCTTCCCCTCCCCCTTCCCCTTCCCAAAGATCTCGTGCCCCCTTCTGAGGAGGGTGTCAAGTGCTTTTGTTTTTTTGGTTTGTATTTCGGTTTTGGTTTTATTTGTTTCTTTCGGAGCCAAGAGTTGGGCAGAAGAAGTAACGCCTCGTTAGGCTGCTAAGCGTTGCCCATCAGCGGCAGGTGAAATATTGGCCGCCACCTGGGGAAGAGTTCCAAAAGAGTTCCAAAAGAGCCAAAGAACCCGAAACATGGCTAACTGTTTGCTCAGTTGGCTGCCTGCCCGGCCAATTAACGCATTCCAAGTTGAGTGTTGTTCGTTTGCGCTGCGCCCCCCCTTCCCCCCTTTTCCGTCTTCTGCCGCCGCCTCTGGATCGCTGCTTTCTTCGGGGCGAGAGAAATAATATGCAAATACGTTTTTTAGGCTGGCTTCTCATGATTATGGCATTGCCAAAAAGTTTCTACCCCAAAAACAAAAAAAAATCATTTCTTGGGCTTCTGCTTTTGCTTGTGATTCAGCGGGTCAATAGCCAAATTCAAAGTAACTTGCACTGAGGGAAAAATATATACAAAATAGGGATAAGCAAAAGAGACTTCCTCAGAAGAGATGGTGGAAGAAAAATACTTCATAAATAAAATGCCAAAAAATGTAGGAATATTTTTTTAAAATATTTTTATATTTGCTATTGTTTTAAGTATTCATGAAATTTATACTCTTTTAGGTTCTAAACTTTGTTTCCAGTGCCTTGTGTTGACAAATCCAAGGGGCAAAAACCAAACGCCTCAGCCATTTCTGTGTCAATAATTTATTTTAGGAATCGGAATGGGAATGGGAATTGAAATTGGAATCGGAATCGCCGGCGAACTAAACGAGGTCGGGAGAAAGTCACTGCACAGCAAGAATCACCATGGAGCTGAGAAAAAAAACAACAACACTTGTCGCTTGTTGCTAAATTGACTGAAATTATGATTAGTTGTTGTTGCTGGGGCAGCTGATGTTGCTGCTGCTGCTGTTGCTGCTGCGAGGATTGCAAGTTGTCAGCAAATCGAGACGTGTGACGATTGGCCTGAAAGTGCAGTGAGTGCAGCCGAAATCGGGGCTTGAATTTGGCATTTCCGCATCACAACGCAGAGAGCCACAGCAGCAACCTGGCACCTGCAATCTCCGAATGGCAACCTGCAACATGCAACCTGCAACCTGCAACCTGCCAGCGAGAAAGCTACCAAGATGTGCCACAAGGTCAGGCAGCTGACAATCTCCGAGATGTGTCAATGGCTGCCGAAAAAAAACGTGGCTGGGAACGGGAAAATCCAAACAATGACACCGACTGCAACACTTATCGTTCCAACAAAATCAATAAAAGCCAAGAAAACAAAGGCGGGGAAAAGGGGGAAATGTTGTTGTGCCCTTTCAGACACACATTTTTTTTTGGGGGAAAGTTGAATTTCGGGCCTGGGAAAAGTCAATTCAGGAGAAGGACAACAAATATTGAAGAAGATATATACTTAAAACTAATTTCGAACAGTAGTGAAAGGGGGTTAAAAATTAGATTTAGATATTTTTTTATTACAACAAATATTAATATAGAAACTAAGCCACTTTTTTACACTATTTCCCCGCTTTGATTTGTTTCCTTTCCTTTCTTGACGGGAAAATGAAAATGAAATGAATTTGGCAAGAGCCACAATGCTGGCAGAGTGTGTGTGTGCGAAATGCAGTTAATATAATTTACAGCCTGGCCAAAACTGTCAGCGTTGATGACCCACTCATTAAGCTGAGGCTGGAAAAACACACAGAGGAAAACCGCGTGAGAACCGAGAGACTGGGAAAACAACAACAAATAGCAGCAGCAAAATTTGGAAGAAGATATAGTATGCCATGACACCTTACTACTTGTATATATATAAGTTATGACATCCCAACCGAAACTGAGCGTTTCCATTCCAGAAGGAAGAACCCGAGATCTCCGAGATAGCCGCGGAGAAAGTGGAAGTCGTGGAAAATCGAGAGTTGCCCGCGGAGAAGATTCGGTGGAGATGAAAGGTTTTGGGTTGGGATGGAGTTCGGGTAATGGCCAGTTCTGTTGACATCTCTCCGGCAAATGGAGAGACACAGAAATGTAGTCTAGCCTGAAATTGGTTAATTTAAGCCACTGATGCTCCGCTGATTCCTATCATCGGTCGCATTTCTATCTTTTCCTCCACTTTGATTGAGACGACTCTGTGCCCGATGTGCACTCAAGAAAGTTTCGTTCTCGCTCGGATCTTTATGTTTTTTTTTTTCAAGTACTTCCGAGCTATCAGCATACATGGATCTCCTCCAGCAGCAGCTACCATTGCCATTCCCCCGATTGGGATTGCTTTCTTAATTGTTTCATTTGCCGCGTGCTTTCCACAAAGTATCTTTGTATCTGCATGTGTCTATCTTTGTATCTGCCTTCGACAAGTGTCACTCGGCGGTTGAAATTACTTAATAAAAGTGAAATTATCTCTCTTTTTCCTTCGACGCCGCACAGAAAACAAGAAAACCAGTTTATGAGCTTCGTCTTAAAAAGACTTTTCTAAGCAGAAAACGAGAGTGAAATTTGTAGTTAAACAAAAAGCGGAAGTGGTGGGGGTTTTTAAGAGATACAAAACAATTAGTTTAGTCGTAGCTTCAGTTAGCATTCTTCTCCATCTCGGCTCTTCAGGTTTGTGGCCTCAGTCTTTTGTTTTTCTCCTCTGGCCACTAAAGTTCCAACGGGCCAAAAGTTAGCTCACACTTGATGGGAACGTTTTCACATTTCGTAAAGTAATTTATTCTTGTTTTAATCATAATTAAATAAACCTCTTTAATGGATGTACAACTTGTAGATATTTATTTATATATTTTTTTAATATATTTCTACCCCTCCTGCTAGGACACTCATATATATTTATGGCTTGCTTGAGAAATTTCTTTTGCAAAGACTCTTTGAAAATATATGTATGTACGTATATATTTTTATTGGAACGCTTAGGGCATTGGGCAGGGGGAAATTCCATTGAGGATTCCGGCTAACTTTCACTCCGCACAAACGCTGGCAGGTTGCGAGTCGCGACGCGACGCGACATGGAAATGAAAATTTATTAGCAAATTATGATTTCTGTGCGCAGGCTGACTGCCTGATAAAGGTGGCCGAATGCTTTCTGGCTGCTATGGTCAAGCCAAAAAAAAGCAAAGTAAAAAAATAACTGGGAAATACGAAACAATTGCGGCAAATGAACTCTGGACAATTCAGGGCATCGAAGGCGAAGGAACGTGACTGCGGGCCTGCGAAACTCGTGGCCAAAGCCAGAATCGAGGAGCGGATGAAAGAAAGTTGCCGTTGGCTGTTGTTGTACACATATTTTTTTGAGTCATGAAAACCCCTCCTTCACCGCCACCGCCGCCGCCCCTGACCCTTTTGCAATGAAAACGAAAACATCAGCCGCTGTGCAAATACAAAAACACAAAACACCAGAAAATTTTCTCGAATTTCTCGACAGGTTTCGGGGCTTTCGAGGCAAAAAATATTTGCTTAACAATTTCTACTGTAACAAATAAATAAACTTGCTCGTTTTTTTTTGTCTGTTGTGTTGTTTTTTTTTTCGTTTTTTTTGGGTTGGAATAATGCACATTAATTGTTGTGATGGATGTCGCAGCGCGGAAAATGATGATGATGAAACCGAACAGAAACCAAAAAAAATTCGAACAGACCTGGGGCATTGTCTTGTCGGGGATCGGAATGGCATACTATATAGCGGGGTGATGCTGCAATCGTTGTCACCCACGTAAATGGAGTCATAAAGCCGGTCCACGTCGCAGCAGATGACTCAAAAGAAAGTGAAATTCGGGAGAAGCAAAAAAAAACAAAAAAAAAAAAATGTATACCGAGAGACACTGAGGCACAGAGAAAAACCAGAAAAGAAATTGAACGGCGGACGGGCGATGACAAGAAGCGAAAGTGAAATGCTGCCTTCGCTTCGCCATTGATGATTCAATGTGCCACGCCCCCCCAAAGCCCCCCATGTGAATCAGTTAAGTTAACACCGACCACAGCAGCAGCAGCAACAACAAGAAATCCCAAAAATGCGAAAGTTTTGTTATCAATCTGCACAAAAGCCAAAAAAAAAATATACAAACCCAAAACAGAGATATTTCTCATACATAAAACGATCATAAAATCTTAGCGGCCATCGGGGAGATACAAGATACACTTGGATCTTTTACAATTCAGATGAGGGCCTCCTCGATAAGCATCTCTCCGGTTGCATAAGTCGATCTCACAGTGATTTTTGGGATAAACGAGATGCGATTGTCCGCTGGATTTTTTTTGGGTGGGGAGGCGATTATGGCTTAGGTTGCCTTAAAACAGAGAAAAGATACATCCATACAAATGGAGGCAGCTTAGGAAATATTTCCCAATAAATATTACACTTTTATAATTTTTAAAGTTGTTATTTTATAAGTATTTTTGTTTTTACTTTTAACTTGGGTATTTACTTTGTAAAAGTCATTTCTAATTATATTGTTTTGGTTTTGATACATTTTTGGTTCAGATTTTTATAGAAATATATTTGGCATTGTAATTATATAATTAAATTAATAAAATTGGTTGTCTTTGAATGCTGAATTTATATGTTTATTTAAAAAGTTTAGGAACCACTTTCCCTTATTCTGTTTTCCAAATAAATTTCTTTCTGAATAATATTAATCTTAGAAATGTTTATACATATTTCCGGATATTAAAGAATCCGAAAGCTCTTCTAAAACTCTCTGATGGATCGTTGGCCTGGGCTGGGGACTTGAATTTATCCCGCTGGAGGAGCTCAATCAGGCTGATTTGTATGGAAGGGGACTCAAATCCGCTGCAGGCAGTGTTTACCGTTCCTGTTTCAATTGGCAACGCGACTCGCAATTGACGGGCAAATGTGGCCAAGCGGATTTTGTGCGGCATTCAAAGCACGTTGCATTGGGGGATTGGTGGATTGTGGGATTGTGGGATTGCAGGATTGCCAGATTGCCGTATTGCTGGATAGCTGTATCGGTGGAAAACTGGCAATGGAAATGAAAATGGGGAGCGTGGAAATGCTGTGCATATAAATCGACGCCAGTTGTCAACATGTTGTAGCGTCGGTTGTCATGGCCATGGGCGGCCAACTGCCAACTGCAAACTACCAATTGAAAACTGCTAGCTGCGAACTGCGAACTGCCAACTGAAAAAAAAAACTGAAAGCCTGAATAGCAAAAGAAATAAAACTGCGAATCGCCAGCGGCTTTGCATTTCCATTGGCCACGGGCGACTGTCGATTCGCGTCAAGTGCGCAGCTCTGAAATTCAAATTCAAATTAAAACTTAAATTAAAGCTAAAATGAGCCGTTAAGATGCGTTCAGATATTAAATTGAGCCGCCGAACGGAACGCAGCCAAGTTGCGGTTCAACTTGAACCGATCAAATCCTCAACTTAACTCAGGCTCAGAGCAGCACTTGGCGGTCGTCTCATTGATCGATGTGGAATTAACCCAAAAATGCAAACAAACGGATAATCACTAATGGGGAAATACTCTAGGATAGGTCAGGAATATCTTTTAATTATAATGAATACGTTATACGATAAACATATACATACTTGTATATATATTTATTCATTATTTATATATCTATTCTTAATTTATTGTTATAGAGGTGCAGATGGTTGATATCTAGGATTGATCAGGAATATCTTCCATAACTGCCATAACAAAACATTTAAAATCAAAAAACTTAAACACCTTAGAAATATCTTGTTATGTATTTATGATAAATCTATATAATGATAAATATATACATATATTTACACAAGTGAATAGTAAAATATATTCTTTTATCAATATATATTTAATGATTTCAAAACATTCACTTGACTACAAAAAATATATTTTATTCCATGGTGCAATTTAATTTCATTATAATTTTCTAGGAAGGTGAATTAAAAAGTTTGTGCATTATGGACTTGATTTTTAAACAAACCTCTGAATTATTTATCCAACTGCTATCTCTTAATTAAAACTATATATTTTGAAGAGGATAAGATACCTACTTGCATCAGTCTACCCCCTCGATTAGGGTATTGACCAGAGGCCAAAGGCCAGAAGCCGTGCGCAGTCTCAATCTGTATCGCACTTAAACTCCAACTCCAACTCCGGCCGGCAATTGAAACGCTTTGGATTTGTGTGTTAATGGGGCTCGATCTGAACCGATTCGGAGGGGGATCGAGGGGGGATTTCCGAGGGGGGTTTAAGCTTGATTTCGGGAGGGGAACTTAAGGGGGAGCGGCGTGCTCATTACGCTCGATAAATGCGGCTGGCCTCGGCTTCGAACGCTTCGGCGAAGAAAGCGTTCCGCCAAAAAAAGGGCACAAAAAGCCAAACAACAACAACAACAACAGCAGCAACAACAACAACAACAAAAACAAACCCGTAAAATCCGAAAAGGAAAACAAAAACAAAGGCAGAAACAAACAGACTGCCAAATGAATCTCTTTGAGGTCAGCAATTGAAGTGTTCAATGGGCAACCGACAGGCACCCGAGGGGGGAATTCAATTAAGTTTTCTATCCCCCCCCGTTCCCACCGAAAAGCGTGTATGGTGGTGGGTGCGCAGGTGGTGCCGGCGGTGCCGGTGGTGCAGGTGGGTGGGTGGCCTAGGTGGGCTAGATGCTTTATCTGCGGCTGATACTGTTGCCTGGTGCCTCAGGTATGCGCATTGTTAATTTGTCAAAATGCAAATGCTTTTGGCCAAATTGCTGGCCATGTCACCCACGGGCAACATCGCATAGCACACATGCAGACATCTGCACTGGATAAAAATAATTGCAGTTTTTAATTACAAAAAACACACATAAAACAAATAAGAACATTTTTAAAACTTTATTTGTGGACACATCCTGAAACACAGCGAATTCCTTGGGTATAACTTTTTTTGATTGTTTTGATTTGTGGAACATTTCTGCATTTCAAGCTAAAAATATATAAAAACTAAACCAAATTTATTCAAAATTTTATAATGGTAACCCTTAAAAAAATATATAGAATTTTAATTACATTTAGTTGTTAAATGATTGGAAGACAAAATGCTTTAATACAAATCTAATTCTTTACTATTCAGCTAATTTACTAACTAAGATTATGATCTGAAGAGTATCAAAAATATTGTAATTTAGCTTTGAAACTGTGGCAACAATTATTTCCAGTGCATAGAAGTGGCAGGAATTTGGGGCTAGGGGATTGACAGATGTCAGGAGGCAAACTCAAGCTAAAATCCAAAATCAAACGGTGCCTGGCATTAGTCTTAAGTCGTCCCGTGTCCAGTCTTTCAATGTCCACTGTCCAGTGTCCACTGTCCAGTGTCCAACATCGCATCAAACGGAGACGAAGTCAAACTTAAATGCGAAAACCCCTTAAACGAAGACGGAGAGATATTCGTATTTGGTTTTCGTTTTGGTTTTGGGCTTGGATTCGGATTTGGATTTGGGAGTGTCGCCCGAGGGGACTCGCCTCGAATTCCTCAGCGTAGACAAAGAAGTCAGCCTGTTGCGGGGCCCAGAAGAAAACGGCAGACGAAAGACCCCAAGAAGACGACGCGGGCGGGGCGGGACCGAGCATTAAAAAATAAAAAAAAGGGGGCGGAGGAACAAAAGTTTTACGTAATCAACTGGCAAATTATTTATGGGATTTATCGTGCGTGTTGCATGAGCAAAGCCAATGTAACTCCCAACTTTTGGCAGCCGGCAGAACAAGTGCGGAATGGAATGCCACGGAATTCCACGGAATGAATGCAAGAATCGCCACAGCAATAAATATGACAAGGAGTATAGTAATCAAATAAATCAGATACTTGATAGAGAGAGAGAATATATTTGCAATACAAAATTATGGTAATAAAAGAAATACGATACTTGAGAGAGGGGAATATATTTTCCTATAAATATCGTTATTAAAATATGAAAAAATATTGGGATCACTTCTCATAACTTTATTAATTCAAGTACGATTTTAAAATGGCATACCTTAAAATCATACTGAAACTTATTACAATCGATGTGCTTCTAAATTTTGGATTTTATTTTTTTTTTTTTGTAATTTTGGCCATTTTTGTGATGTAACCCCCTTACAAAAAAAAATCGTAAATTTATCAAAAATTCACATTTGCTTTTTTAAATACAAAATAATAGCGCTTAATGTTCTGAAATCATTTTTCAGATTTTGAAATCAACCAACAATAAGGAAAGTTATGATTTGTTAAAGGTTGAGTTTTTCTTAATTATTCAATTAATTTATAAACTCTAAATTATTCCCAGAAAAGTGATAACTTTTTACTTCATAACTTTCTTAATTCATGTCAGATTTTTAAATGGCATACCTTAAAATCATTTTGAAACTAATTGCTATCGATCTGCATCTAATTCCTGGATTTTATTTTTTTTTGTAATTTTTGGACATTTTTGTGATGTAACCCCTCACAAAAAAAATTCGTAAATTTATCAAAAATTCACTTTGGCTTTTTTAGATTCAAAATAATAGCACTGAATGTTCTCAATTCGGGAAGGTATAACATTTGAAAATCCACGAAAAATCAATAAAGTTATGTTCTGTTAATGTTTGGTTTTTTCTAAATTATTAAATTTGGTAAAAATAAATATAATTTAAATCGCAACGCAAAATAAAGCTCAAAGCTGGCTTCCAGTTCTCAAAAGCTTTGCTTTGTAGAGTGGAAGCTACTGCAAGGATACCAGATAAAAAACAAAATTGTTTAAAATAAAAACATTCTTAAAAGTTTTTGTCAATTTTAGATTTAATATATTTTCAGAATTAAAAAAAATCTTTTCAGCAATTTTAAAACGAGGCTTAAATATTTCCACCTATCTGGCAGCCTTGCATTTAGCGAATACACGAACCACCAATCAGCCGGTCAAAGCAACTCTCCACACTCTCCGCGCGGTTTTACGCATTTTCCAATACTCGCATTTCCCAGCTTCGTGTCGTCGGGAAATTTGGCGAAGTGATGGGGACTGGCGAGTCCTTTAAGGCAAAGGATGCTTCGAAATTTGCGCAGTTTGCGTGCGGTTTTCGGAGCAATAGGACGCAAAAGTAGCAGCTGGGAAAAGCAGGTGGAAGCAGCCTCCGAAGAAACAGCCTCACAGCGGTCTAAAGGCTCCAAGGAGTTGTGAGTCCATTACTAGGATACCCTCTACCCTCCCCCTCCCACTCCTCTACCCTTTTACCCCTTACCCCTCACCCCTCACCCCTTACCCCCTTTCCCTTTGCGTTGACAAATGTTAAACATCAACGAATTACATTCCAATTTTGGCGCGTTTCCCCAGCGTTTTTACACGCGCCCCGCGCGCATTGTTGTTGGTGCTGTTTAAACCGCATCACAACAATCACAAAGCTCGTGTGGAATTTTTTTTTTGCAGTCGTTTCTATTTTTTGCCAAATTTTTTACAGTGCCAGAACAATTGAAAACAATACGCGGTTACATGAATAGAAACTCACTGAAAGCCGAATGATTTGTATGTGAAAACTGTTGCAAAAGTGACTCGAGGCAGAACAATATATGCATATATAGTATATATATATATATATGCTACATATATACTCGCATATGTGCTGAAAGATATATAGTGACGGAGAGGTGAGCGGTTTTTTGGGCTCTGCAAGGACCCTTGGATTACCTTGCGGGGCGTGCGGAATCGTGAAGTGCTAAATACGCCGCCGGTAAGTTCCACAGATGCATCCCAAAAACACAAATAAACATTTTAGTGCAAAAATATCAACAATCTTAGGGTTTAGTTTATATATTTGAATGTTCAGTTTTGTTCGGTTTATTTATTCTGTGGTTTGAAGTCAATGCAGTAAATTGTAAACTCTTTTATTTGAAACTCAAAGTCTGTCTTAAGTTAATTATATTTTTAAGTCTTTCGAACGACACTTTCAAGTGCTTTTCTTTATTTAAGAAATTTATTAAGAGAGAGATTTGTTTATATTAATTTAAAATGTATTTTAGAAATAAATTGTACCTGCTAAAGTGGCATTTATTTCAGTGTCTTGATTTAATGAACACGTGAAACCAATTAATGATGGCCACATTCTGTTCGTCATTTTCCTCATCATTTTTTTGGGTAACCTTTTCCCCCGAAATTTTCCTGTGGACTTGTGTGTATTTATAGATTTCCCTTTTCATACCATTACGCCGGCCATTATCAACGCCTTTATTGTGCTTCTGAATTTATTTTGCGCCTCTTTTGCCGCTATTTGTTTCTTGTTTTCTGCTTTTTTTCTGCACCCTTAAACCTTTCCCATTGCCTCCTTTGATGTGCCCCATCCATCCGAATAGTTGGGGCGGGCAATGGGGGGATCTGGGGGATCCAAGGAGCCGTGATGATGGGCAACTTGTTACGATGACCACGATGATGAGCGAATTGAAAGGTTTTTGTGCTCTTGCTCTTGCTCTTGCGGTTTCGCCCGCCTTTTCCTAGACCCCATTTCCATTTCCCATTTTCCAATTTTCCCTTTTATTTTGGCGAGCAAACCTTTTTTTCACTCGCCGGGATCGGGATCAGGGTCAGGGCTGTGAAATCGAATCATTTGGCAGGCTTTATATTTAATTTGCATGGTCTGGCGTGGCATAGTCTGGCGTGGTCTGGCCGCAACCTGAACCATCCTCCCATTCCACCCTCCGAAGGGTTCAAAGGGCTCTCCTTTCATTCCCTTCAATTGCCGCCTGCTTTTGGCCAGTTGACCAAATTAAATAAAATAGGCATCGTCTTGTAGCAACAGTTTGCGGTGTTTGTCCTTAGATCTGCGCCACCGGAAAAGTATGCCATGAATTCCCTGGCCTTGGAGGATGAGATAAAAATCTACGGGCAGAAGATGATGAATGCCTGATGGCAGGAGTCCCAAAAGGATTTCATGCTGAGCAGCCGACAATAGCCCAAGATATTTCTTCAGTATCTACATCCCGACGCTATTCCCTGGGCATAGGAAAAAGAAAATTAGTTGGGCACTCAGAAAAAATAGTTATAGATACATGATATTTCATTGGTTAACTACAGGAAAAGTTCAAGATACTTTGTTAAATTACGAAATTGTTGTATGGGATAATATTATTTCAGTTGAAAAGTTTTTAAAAACTTAATTTACTTTTGTTTTTCCCTACCTTGATTTCTCCATGCCTTTCCTCCACGCTTTTCACAATCATTGCCTTTTCTTTATTCATTTTCTTCAGTTTCTGATTCATTAGCTTCATTGAACTGAATGGCATTGAACAGGGCGAGTTTTCCCTTATTTTGTTTGATTTCCATGCAGGTTGCAAGGCACCAACTCGGAAAGCTCTGATTGCAGCTCCCTTTTGAAGTGCGTCCCCCCCCCAACCCCCCATTAATTTTTGGGTGGTGCATCCAAGGACAACGAGTCCTGCGGCTGTTTAAGCCGCATAAAATGGCCGCAGCATCGTCACGCAAGGCGGCAGAGGCAGCCACATTGCAACATTGCTGGCCAACAAACGAATGAAACCTGCCACAGCTGTGGAAAAGGAGATGAGGATGCTGCAGCAGCAGACGATGATGAAGATGCTGGCGAAGATGATGAGCCACAACAACACAACAACAGCAACAACAACAACAACCAGAGCAATAAAAACAATGCCAACCAATTAAGTGCCAAAGGCAGAGCAACCAGAGTAACTTCGAGAGCAACAACAGCAACAACAGAGCAACCACGCAAAGATTTCCTGAATCTTAGAGATACAATTTGCATAACAAAACAAGGCGGAGATACATCCAACCACACCCGGGAGAAGAGTCTGGAAAGTTGTGGGAGAGAGAGAGCATCTCCCCGAGGAAGAAAGCCAAGAAAAGCAGCCACAGCATGTCGCATGCCCTGTGGTTGCTCCTCCTGCTGGGCACCACGGTGGTTGGCCAGCCCCTGAGCCACCCCGAGCACCACCAGCAGCTGCAGCACCACCGCCTGGAGATCGGGGTGCACGGCGATACACCCACTCTAATGGAGGCCAGCACCGCCAGGCTGGGTGGAAAGCATAAGCCACTCTCCGGCACCACCGAAGCTGCACCACCACCACCACCCATAGATAGCAGCACCACCACTGAAGCACCCAAAACCACAGAGGGTGAAAAGATGACCAAAGAAGTGCCAACAGAAGTAGGAGAAGCCATTAGCACCACTCAAGAGAGAACCACTCAAGGGAACTCTTACCAAGAGAGCAGCACCACCCAAGAGAGCAGCACCACCCAGGAGAGCAGCACCACTGAAGCTCCCGCTGTGGTGAATGCCACCACTGAACCACCACAGACCAAGGCCAGCAGCGAGGACTTGGAGTGGCTGCATCCGCAACCACCGGCGGTGGTGCAGCTAATGGATTTGGAGCAAACCATTGCCCCACCGCTGGACAGTGGTCACGATGGTCTCAAGCTGACCAGGAAGAAGCAGCTGCAGCAGCAGCACTACCCCACCACCAGTGGCAGCAGCAGCAGCAGCACCACCACAACCACAAGCAGCACCACCACCGCCAGCACCACCATAACCACGACCACGGCAACCACCACCATTGAGACGGAAGTGGAGAGGGTGCCCACAACCACCAGTAGCACCAGCACTAGCAGCACCACAAGCACTCCAGAGGAGATGAGCACCACTAGGAGCACTACTAAGACCACCTCCAAGCCACCGCCCCTGGCCACGCCCCTGGTGCCCGTGCACAATGGCTATCTGGGACCGATCTTCATGGGCGAGAAGACCTTCAGTGTGGTGCATCCGCTGAAGAAGCCGCAGCCAGCGAACCACCAGCATGTGGCCTCCATTGAGAGTAGGTTGAGGAACGGCCGCCTGGTGGAGATCCTGGCACCCACCGCTCTGGTGGAGCAACTGCCCGAGACCAGCACCGCACCACCACCGCCCGCCTCCGCCTCGGTGCTGTCCACCACCGTTTTCCAAGTGCCGGAGTTGCAGACGAGCACCACCCGGCTGCCGGGAACCACCCTCAACGGGGGTGGTGCGGAGCGCACCGAATCCAAGATCTCCGACATCCAAATCGAGGTCTACGACTCCACGGTGGACTCCATTGTGGCCTCCACCAACTTCCGCGACAATGAGGGATTCTACGCACCACCGCAGACCAAGGTGGAGCTGGAGACCACCAAACCACCGAGGGAGATGCCCCAGGAGCGCTTCACCCAGTACGTGATCGATCGGGCGGATGTCTCCACCCAGCCAGCACATGGAGGATCAGCTTCTGGTTCGGGATCGGGATCGGGTTCGGGAATGGTGGGTCAACCGGAGCCGGCGGCCATCGAGATCCACATCAATGTGTCGGAGGCCTTTGGCAGCGAGAGCGAGGATCTGGAGTTCTCCTACCGCCAGCCCAGTGGCTTCGTCTCCGAGAAGGCTGGCAAGCCGAGCGACGAGATCCTGGTGGTGGAGATCATCGATAGTGGTTCGGACAATAGCAGCGCGGAGTTGGGTTCCCTGGGATCGGGATCTTCCGCCTCCTCCTCCTCCTCTTCGTCGGGGGAGAATCCGATCTTCACCTTCCGCAACTCGGATGCCCCGGCTGCACCACCGCCCCCGGTGAGACCACCTCAGTCCCCTGTCCTGGATCAGGACGAGCTCTTCATGGCGGATCTGAAGGATCAGGGTATGGGTTCAGTGCCACGCCCACCGCCGCCACCACCACCGCCTCCGCCCCGAAAGCCCAGCATCGATCGGGACTCGGACACCATCTTCTACATCTCCAACACGGAGGTCAAGGTGGGTGAGTCCCTGCCCACGGTGGTGCCGGATCAGCAGCGCAAGTACCAGCTGGAGAATCAGTTCTTCCCCGCCAGCTATGTCCAACAGCCGCATCCTGCCGACGAGGATATCATCCTGTCGCCACTGCACCACAATGCCGACTCCCTGAAGATCTTCCGGAGCAGCAGTGGGGATGGAGCACCACCCCTGGACGTGACCTATGTGGGTGAGTCGGTGATCGAGGTGGAGCAGCAGCCCTCGCAGGGGTGGAGCTCTACAGGATCCCCGCTTGGCAGTGGACAGGATCAGCAGCAGCAGCAGGACATCATCATCCAGCCGGCGGTACTTCCGGATCTGGCCATCGGAGTTCCCGTCATCGGGGAGTTGCCCCCGCAGATCGAGCTGAAGGAGATCGACTACATGCCCTCGGATCTGGGTCTGGGCGGAGGTGGTGTCTACGACAACGACCTCCATGGCAACAGCATCGACAGCGAACCGGATGTGATCGAGAGCTCCATTCAGTACGGCGGAGATCTGATCGATGATGGAGCTGGCGGTGGCTTCGATGGCGTCGAGGGTTCCTACCCCTTTGAGAGTCCCTCGCACCGTCAACATGGCTTGAGCCACCAACTCCATCGCCAATCGGCCAGCCACCTGCACAGGGAACAGCTCCCGGTGGCGGAGATGGTCAATGCAACGCTCCTCCAGCGGAATGAAATGGGATCGGGAACGGGTGGAGTGGTGGAGTCCGGATCGGCCTCGGCCATGGCTCCGCTCCTGGCCAGCGGAAGATCTGCTAATGCCACAGCTCTCTCCGAGGATCCACTCGGTGACTATGATGGTGAGTGGACCAAATCTTAATCCTAATCCTCTAAAGAAATTAATTTGGATTTTTTTTTTTTTTGGTTCTAATTGAAGGCTTCTTCAATCTGTTTGCGGTGTCCACGGGTCTGGTGATTGTCATTCTGCCCTCGGCATTGCTACTCTCCATGTACTGTGCCATTCGGTAAGTGTCCAGTTTTTTTTTAAATAAATTAAGAGACCTTAAAAATAAAAAAAAAAACACAATTAAAAACTTAAAGAAAGGGAAGAAGAATTTTGAGAAAAATTCAGCTCAAGATAATTATTAGTTATAAATGTTAGGCACGAATTTTAAGTTTCCTTTAAATAATTCTGTTTTTACCAGGTTGCCTGCTCCTAGCTTAAATATTTTTTTACCCAATTAAATTAATAGAACTTAAAAAAAATACCCCAGTGAATTAAAGAGCTAGCAAATCACTTTTTAATACCAAATCGAAGTTGGCCTTAATTACGGCTGGCGAATCCAGCCTAAGCTCAACTACCATCCCGGGGTCCGACTGTACCCGGCATCCTGCTTATCTTGTCCTTGGTCCTTGGCCATTGGGCTGGGCTAATTGGTTCCGCCTCGTGTGGCGCTTAATCAGCTTAGGAGGCAGTGTCTCCCAACGCCGCACAAATCAAAAATAATTGCAAGAAATTGCCCCCGGGACGGTGGACGGGGAAAGCAAGGGGAAGGGGATGAGCTGAGACCACCCCAGGGTGGGGATTGGGAGGGTGGGTTGCTCAAGTCTCGAGTCCCAAGTCCTGAGTGGCAGGCAGGCAGGCAACCCAACCCTAATCCCTAATCCCGTCTCCATCCAGTTTTTGGGGCTGTTGCTTTTGGCGGAATTTGTTGCCTACTTTCGAGGAGCTACACCCACGATGCGTGGATTAGAAGAATGCACTCAATCCGAAGCGATTTGCCGGGGCACCACCTTTAGTCCGGAACCACCGCAGCCACCACCCCGCCTCTACAAAAGAGGCGTGGCAAATCGCATTTATCAGCTTCATTCGTGGCATTTTATTTCTCATTCACATTTTGCCACCGACAGACAGACAGACAGCGGAAGAGCAACAAAACATTGACAAATCTGGAGGTGGAGGTGGTGGCCAAGGAAGTGGCTCCAGGGTGGTTTCAGTCTGCTTCCAGGCTGCGTCCTGCGAAATTCGAGAGCACATCCTTTATCGCCGGCAGTCTGGGCCATACATAAATCTTGGGCACGCCACGAATTGGGTTGAAATCTGTTGGTGATGCCCTCAATGCGGGCTTCAACAAAAAACAGAGCAACAAATGGGGTATTATAAATATATAGGAATTATAATTAATTATAAATAATTATAAAGAATATTTTCAATAATATTCCTAATCTTATTCAACCTTAAATATTGTCTAAGCTATGGGAATTAGTTTAAAAACTTTAAAAAGTGGTACAGAAATAGTTCAATGAATGGGTTTGATTTTTCTCAGTGCACACACCCTTTGCTCTAAATGCCAAGCAAAACGAAAGCTAAAGGGGAAAGTTGTGGGGGAAAGCGGGAAAGTGTCAGGTTGATGGGGTGCCGCTGGCCCGAGAAAAACTGGAGGGCGCAACAAATCAACGCGGCGGAATCGAGAATCGCACAGGCCGGAAACGGAAGTCGCCACACGCACACACACACAAACACACACGCAGCCACATCACATCACACGGATGATGTAGATGCCATGAGCTAACAAGGCAGCTGTTTTAAGAAGGTGATCCCTGTCGCTTTTCCCGCTTTCCTCCGCTTTCCTCTCCCCAAATGCCGCAGGAAAAACGCATAAAACGGCAAATGGCAACCGCAAACGTTGGCAGTTTGTTGCCCAGGACCATTCCTCATCCGCATCCGCATCCGCATCCTCATCTCCCATCCCTCATCCCTGAGAAGGTGCCGTGCAAAAGCCAGAGTCAAAATAAAAAGGAAACACACAATTTATTTGCCTTATTTCTTTCTTCAGCCGCCCCGGCCAACACTGCGTATGTGTGTTTTTTTTTTTTGTGAGGAGCGTCGAGGAAAGAAAAGTCGAGGAAATTGCACAATAAACTCTCGAGACGAGAAATTAGTTGTGCGTGTGGCTCGTTTCGGCGGCTTGCCAACTTGAAATTTGTTGAGTGCCAATAGCATTACCAAGAGGACCAAGCCGAGGGGATACTTTCAGGATGCGGATGCGGATGCGGATGCTGGCTGGCCCAACTTTCCCATGGAGATTCCCATATTAATGGCGCAAAACTCATTGTGATTTTTGTTGGGGTGGCGGTGGAAATAGGGAAATACTTGAATCATTTTTACGGAGGGGAGGGGACCCCACATTATTTATATGGCTCTGCGGGATCTGCGATCTCCAAGGCAATAATTCATACAATTTCTGCAGGGAAGTAATTGTTGTTTTTTGGGGGCTTTATTTTTGATTTGATGGCTTGCGAATTCAAAATAACGAACTTCAACCTCTTCAGACATCGGCTAATGAATTACTTTAACAAATTAAACGATTTCCCGCGAACAGATTAGCCTCTGTAGTCGGTAAATGAAGGAATTTCAAATCTCCTTGGAGTGGGTTTTCCTGGAATCCTCTCCTGGTTTCAGTCGGGTAATTGCAGGCAACCGCAAAGTAGGCAACAAAATGTTAATTCCAGAGGCGGGGCATCATTAGAAATGCATTGGATTTTGGAAACTCTGAGCCGCCGAAAAGCCTGCTCAACAACTTTCGCACCTTCAGTTTTTTAGCTTACCTGTCTCCCCTCTCGCTCTCTGCTCTGTATTCTACTTTCTACGTTCTGCTTTCTCCTTTCACCATCACCCACAGATATGTGCTGAACAAGAACTCGACGCAGGGTGGCGCCCATGGCGATGACAGCGAGCAGGGCCAGGACTCCAAGCAAGAGGTAAGTTCGCCGTGCTGAGCACCTGAATCACCTGAGCCACCTCAACCACCTCAACCACCCCAACCACCCATCCGTTCACACAACCCATAAACCACCCCCCTCCTCCCCTCTCCCCCTCTCTCCCTGTGGGTGGAAATTGAAATTTAACGCAAGTGCCACCAGAGGAGACTCTCCTCTTGGGCTTGGGTTCTGGGTTCTGGGATGCACTCTGGAACTCTCGGGCTCTCGACAAAATTAAACAATGGCTGCGAATTTCCGCTGGAAATTTTATTGCCCTCTCCGAGACCCGAAATTATACGTTCAGATAGATGATGAGCTGCAGTTGAAACAAGTTGAAGTTCAAATTGAAATTGAACTGGAATTGCACTCGAATTTGAAGCTATTTAGTTGAAATACTAATTGAAGTTGAATAATGAAGCAGTTAAATTTAGTGAAATTTTATATATTAAAATAAATATCATTAAATCACTTGCACATCATTTGAATAAATTTTAAATTTCCAAAGTGTGCCATTGAGTGAAAATACTATTTGAAGCAAATTTATGAGGCAGTTAAATGTAGTTTTAAATAATATACAATTCTAAATTTTAAATAAATTCTATTGACTCACATGCACTTTAATCATTTAAATAAATTGTAAATTTGAAACTGAACTATTAACTATTCTTCCTTTTGAGTAAATTAAATAGCCATTATGCTTAAAATTGAAGCTATTAAAGTTACTATTTTAAATGTATATTACCATTTTTATGAGTCAGTTAAATTTAGTTTGAAATAATGTAAAATTCTATATTATAAGTAACTTCTAAATATTGAACTGTGAGCTCTCGCATAAATGTTAAATTATAAACTTTTTTAGAGAGGTTTGTTTTTTCCTGGAGTAAATTGAGTAGGCATTATATAAAAGTTAAAGTTAATTTATTCATCAGTTAAATTGAGTTTGAAATTACGTGAAATTTCACAATTTAAATAAATTGCATTAATCACATGCACTTCAATCATTTAAATAAAGTTGTAAGTTTTCCAACTTTAAGCCCTCGCTTAAATGTAAATAAGCATTAACTATTTTTTAGGGAAGTTCGTTCTTTCCTGGTGTAAATATTAACTTAAAGCTCGGGCTAAAATTGAACCTTGGGTTGACTTGAAATGCAAATTAATTCCACTGGCTGGTAATGAAATTTCTCTGGCCCGGCGAAAGTGGGGGAAAGTCGGGGAAAGTGTGCGTGCGTGTGTGTGTGTGTGTGTGGGTTTGAGTGAATTAAACACAGAGTCGTCCACCCCCTCAACGCTCTCCAACTCTCTCGTTCTCTCGCCTTTTGCAGTCGATGGCATCATCCTCGTCGTTGGCATCAACTGCCTCGGCATTCGCGTCCGTCCATGTCACCGGCCCACCCGCCTCCGTTCCCGGACCCACCACCTCCTCCTCGACGAGGAGCCACCCGCAGAATATCCTTCTGCCGGGCCACGGCCTGGAGTGCCTCGAATTTCGATTCGAGATGCCGGGAGCCGGTGGCTTTGCGGGTCAAACGGGGGTTGGGGATGGGACTGGGGATGGGGGTGACATCGACGAGGACGAGGACGACGAGGAGGCTGCTCCTCCTTGTGCAGCAATCCCTCCCAGCGGTTCCGTCACCAAGATGACGCTGAAAGATAATCATCTGATTGTTGTCACCGAGGAGCGTCACGTAAGTTCGTTAGCCATCCATCCATCCGATCGGGATGCTCTTTGTGGATGTCCTGGATGTCATTCTGCTCCTCTCTCTCTCTCTCTGTGTGTGCATCTCTGTCTCTCTCTCTCTCTCTCTCTCTCTCTGTGTGTGCATCTCTGTCTCTCTCACTCCAGCACTCGCACTTTCCGGTTAATCCTGCCGAATGGTTGTTGTCGTAGTTAGTGTTCTGTGCCTCTTGAAAGGACCCGCCTTGGATGTTCCTCTCTCCGATTGCATCGTGCATCCTACATCCTAGATCCTACATCCCACATCCTACATCCCACACATATGTTTAAGATTTTTGTTCCCCTTACTTTTTGGATCATATTTTGCCCGTATGTAATTCAGTTAATGAATCCTTTGTGTCCTGAAAATGAAATTGAAACCAAAACCGAAACCTAAACCCAAACCAAAACCGAAACCAAAACCCATTGAACCTAGTGTGGTGTATCTTTGTGTATTGATTTGGATCTGGGTTACCTGCGGGCAACCGGGCCAGGACCCTAAGGATGCTCTGTGTGTGTCTGTATGTGTGAGGTGATGTGAGACGCCGATGCCGATGCTGATGTGATGTGATGTGATGCTGTGTCCTTCGGGCGTAAGTGTGCCCACAAGCGTATGCAAATGCAATTTTCGACACTTTCCGCATGGCAGCCACCCGATTTGTCTGCTCTGTCGCCCCACTTGGCTCCTGTTATCCTGTTATCCTTGCCGCTCCTCCTGCCCGTCCCCTAACCCACATTGATGTTGTTGTTGTTGTAGCTGATTGTGCGTGTGTTGTACTTGTTTCGAATGGAGAATGTGTCCTGTCCTGTCCTGCCTCTAGTTACTAGCTCACCCTTTTAACTCCCCCCCCATTTTAATGCCTCCTTCGCAGGACATTTCCCGGAATGCCAGGGAAACCAAGATGCACACCGACAAGGATGGGGTCTTTGTGGTGGAGGTGGCCCGCGGCATTGATTCCAAGCACCAGCCAGCCGATGGAACCGCCTCCAATCTGGAGACCACCGAGCTGCCCTTCGACACCAAGTTGGCTGCGAATGGTCTGCATGTTTTGGAGCAGTCCCTGCCCCCCAGCCACGAGCAGGTGCAGATCCATGCTCCTCCCCAGGACTTTGCCCATGGTCAATCGGCCGTCGTCACCGCCCCGGCTCCGCTTCATTCGCTCATCGAGGAGGCCGAGGAGCAGGCCTCGCAGGAGCCGGACCTGGCCAATCTCGAGGAGGGCGATATCTCCTCGTCCCTGGCCCGCACCGGACTCTCACAGTCGGACCTTAGTTCCACCTCCTCGAATGACTCCAACAAGCGTTACTCCTATGGCAACCAGGAGTTGTATGTCATCGAACAACCTGGATATGCAACCAATTCACCCACAGCCAAACCCATTCTGATGACCCAGAAGTTCCAGGAATCTCCGGACCAGGAGCTGGAGCAGGAGCCGACCGAGAAGATCAATGAATCACCAAATGCAAAGGAGGGTGAAAATAAGGAGGCTTCCATTGAGCCAAAGGAGGAGCCTCTAACTGAAAAGAGGGAAGAGGTTATAACTGATAAAAAGGAAGAAGTTATAGCCGAAAAAAAGGAAGAAGCTATAACTGATAAAAAGGAGGATATAATAACCGAAAAAAAGGAAGAACTTCCAATTGAAAAAAAGGAAGAACTTCCAACTGAAATAAAGAAAGAAGTTATTACCGAAAAGAAGGACTTGGATCTGGCTGAAAAGAAGGAGGAGGAATCTCTTACAGAGAAGGAGCTTCCAGCTGAAAAGGAAGAACTAGCTCAACCCAAAGCTGACACCGAAGTTCCTTCACAAATCCAAGAAATACCAGAAAAACTTGCAGATACTCCGCCAAAGAAAGAGGAAGCCAAAGAGATGCCATCACAAACTGAACCACAGCCTGATGTCCAAGCCAAAGAGGAGTCCCCTGCTGAATTGGAGAACGAGAGCAACTACGACAGCCTGATGAGTCTGCCGGCGCCACCATCCACGGAGGAGATCAAGGAGCTCGGTGACTATGCGCTCCTGGACCAGTCCAGCCAGATGGACTCGCTGCCTCCGCCACCGCCGCCCATGGAGAGCACCACCGTCAATGGGAATGGGAATGGGAATGGGAATGTGAAGACCGAGGAGCAGGCGGAGATCATCATGGGCAATGGAAACGTTGGCATGGCCAAGGTGAACGGAGTGAATGGAAATGCCGCCGAGGATCCAACCACACTGACACCACCCGCCTCGCCACCTGCCTCGCCACCACCGAGCAACACCACCACCACAACCACCACCGGGTGCGGACCATTGGCCAATGGCATCCACACCCTGGCCGCGGTGGACGTGAATGGGAGTTAAGAGGTTAAGGGAGGCCAGGAGCCTGGAGGAGCCAGGTAAGGTGGCTACATTTTTTTTCCGGATCGGATCGGATCTCCAAGAGAGCCAGAGTCTAGGTAGCCAGGTGGGGTATGTGTAAGGACTAGGAGCACTGAGCTAGGAAACCCCCACATAAATATATAGAACCGAGAGAGAGACAAGTCCTTTTCCACTTAATGTTTGTTGATTTTCAAATATAACGAATAATAGCGATTAAATGCGATTAATATAAATAAATCATAATTAATTGTTTGTCTATTTGCGGCTGGCAGCCTCTCCCCCGCCAAAAAAAAAACCATACAAGCCACCCACAGACCACCACCCACCATCCAGAACCACCCACAGCCACCCACAGACCACCCACAGACCACCACCACCCACCCCTGCCCTGCCCTGCCACGCTGGTTTTTAGGGGGGGAGGTGCGGCTAACGAGTATTTCAATGTCTATAACTACAGTAAATAAACAAAAAACTGAATACAACAAACCAAAAAAAAAAAAAGCATCTAAATAAAAACAGGCAGACAGAGATAGAGATAGAGATAGAGATACTATGAAATAAGCTACCGAACGGCAAACGAAATCGATACAGATACAAAACAAAACAAAGCGAAAAACTTAACTACAGATATGATAATGATGCATAATTAATTAGGCTAATTATTTACAAAAAACACACACACACACACATTCGACATTCGCGAACCGCAGAACAGCGCATAATTGCAGCGTGAAATTATTCGGATGGGAAATGTATCTATATCTGTATCTGAATACGGAGACAGAAAGTGAGATCCGGATCCCCAAAGCGAGGAGGGGGGCAATTTAGCCGGATGCTGCAAAAGTCCTGGCCGAGTGGGTTTCACAATTAAACACAATTAAACTAGGAAATTCCGCTAGCTGCTGGTTCGCATCTCTGTAGGAATAGGAGATATTATTACGTATACGTAATATGTAGATGAGGGTTTTAAATGAAAGATACAAAGGTGAACTAAAAGTTCTCACGAACGAACTACAATGCCAAACTATGTCTTTGGACTAGATTCGAGTGTTTTGGTTTTATTTTCCCCAAAATAAATGTTTTCCCCGTGAACTCAAAACAAATAAAAAAACAATCCAAAAGATACATCGTATTTCACATGACAGAATCAAATGTGCCGAACTTTTTCGTAGCAAGCCAATACAATTTTTCAATAACGAGAAACGAACAATTTATACCGAATACGGCAGAATATATATATGTATCGTAACCGTAACCTTTTAAAAGATAGTTCTAGTCGATATATATGTATATGTATCTATGTGTATGTACATTTTTTTGCGTGTGCGTGGAAAACAAAAACAAATAAAAAAAGATACGACTTCAATTCGAAAGCAAAGCTAGACGTAAGCAATTGGTAAACTAGAGCAAAATAACAGATCACGATACTATATATATATATATACTCGTATATTTGCATTTGCCCCCGTAAACAGTAAAACCCGTAATACACACATACATATATATGCATATATATATATATGTACACCATTAATAAATTATAGAAGAAACTTAACTCTTTCCAAGCAAAACGAAAAAAAAAACCAAAATAATAAATAACTGTAGAACTAAAGCCAAACCAAAAGATCCGCGTGCACTGCAAGTGGCGCGTTATATTGTAAGTAGTAGGAATTATCTCTGCATCTCTGCAACCCGATTTCGGAGTTATATAGAAACCGATTTCGGGGGCGGCAGATGCTACTTATAGGTGGAACATAATCCCTGACTAACGATTAACCACTTTTGTTGTTTACGTTTGTTTTTCAAATTGTTTTATTGACAATTTCCCCCGAACCGGAAAAACCAAGCGAACGATGATGCCAATGAGAAAAAAAAAAAACAAAAATATTATGAATATTATAAATGAATAAATGAATAACTTATACTACTCGTAAATCAAATATAACAGTTAGGACAAGCGTGCAGAGGATTTTTTTTTTTGGGTCGAAAGAGAAACAAAATGGAAAAATAAGTAAATGTGATTGTTATTTAACCTTAAGTTATTATTAAAAGAAAACCAACAACAAAAACAAAAGAAAACCAAAAACCGAAAACTCAACTTTAACTGATATGTGTGTCTGTGTGTGTGCGTTTACGAATTAAAAAAAAAGCCAAAAACGAAGGGAAACGAAAGATAACGATTGGCCACGGAACGCTGGATAAGTAACGATTAACGATAAACGATTAACGATAAACGATAACGATAGCTGGCAACTATGTGGGGAAAAGGCAAGCACGGCTAACTCAAAATAATGAAATTCAATATTAAGAGCGATGGCAACAAAAACCAAAAACCAAAAACGAGAAATACACACAAAAGCAAAGTCAAGCGAATGCATTTTCTCTGGTCCAGGGATTCCGTTCCGATTGCAATTGGACGGGGGAATCGAAGTTGAAATCGGAATTGGAAATGGGTTGCGAATCAGGATTGGAATTTTAGAATTTTTAATTTCGAGTCTACTGTTTCTGCCGGCTCCCTTCTCCATCGATTTGCGGGCAGCCATAAAAATCGAACATGAAAAGCCACTCGGGCGATACAACAGCTCCAGTTTCTCCAGCTTCTATAGTCAGCTCTTGGTCCAACTCCTCCTCCTCCTCCTCCTCCTCCTCCGCTCTCATAAGGACCCCCGAAAACTACTACAAAACGCCATGACTTGAGCGAAAGGAGCAATAGAGCGGAATGGAGGAGCCCTCTTCTGTTTTTGGGGGAGGATTTTTAGGGGCGGCATTGCAGGCAGCCCATCCCTTGGCTGGACGTTTTGAATTTCAGCTACAATCACCAACAACACCCTCTATGGAATCCCAGCCAGAAGATGCCCCTCCAAAGGTGGGTATGATGGTGAGCTATTATCCTGGTAAATGTATCTCTGAAAAAAAAGAAATAAAATACAACTCGAGGTTTCCTCCTGAAACCTCTTGGAGTTATAGATCCCATTCCAGGGTATCCCCTAGTCCGGAGGTGGGTATGATGGTGAGCTATTATCTTGGTAAATGTATACCTCAAATAAACTCAAGTAAAATAGATAGATTTTCCTAGGGAATACAAAGTAAACTTGAAGCTACCGAACTCATTGAAGGGTATCCCCCAGTCGGGACTCCCCACCACTGTCCACTCCACTCGGTTCCACTTAATTGCAGGGCAGCTCATGTTGTCTGCTCGTTTCGCTTGGGCTTTAACTTTTTACTAATTTTAAATGGCGCTTCCGCAGGGCGAGGAAATAGAGTGGAGTGGAGTATGCCCGAGTGGAGTGAAGAGTCCTGGAGTGGCCCAGATGGATCTGATGAGCAGGAGCAGGAGCAGAAGCAGCAGCAGGAGGATGGAGATCTGGTGGTGATGCCGTTGGCTCTTGTTGTCAAGTGCTGTCCTCCTGTGTGTGCTCGAAAGTTGAGTCGACTTGAAATTTTAATGAAATGCGCTGCCTGCTCTGCCGAGCTCCATCTACGGTCTATGTATAGACATAGGAATCATAGGAATAGGAATAGGAATAGGAATTGGATTCTGGGGCTTGGGCCTTGCCCGGAGCAGAGCCTCCTGGCTTCGTCCTGGGCCACCGTTCAGCCCGGAGCCCGGCGTCTGCATTTCAAATTATTTTTAATTGTCATTTCTGTGGCCGGCACAGACTCCTCATTTTTGGGTCCTGTCCTAGTCCTGTCCTGTCCTAGTCCTGTCAAAGGGACCCGGGCTTTGGGCCCGGCCTACGTGGCCATTGGCGCATTTGTGGCAATCAAAATATTTATGCCATGGACAGTTGATTAACCGCAAACAGGCAAACGAGCCTCCTGCTAGCTGGTCCTCGTTCATAATTAAAATCAAATTAACTCACACATCCAAGCAGCCGGCCACCCACTGATTGTGGTTCGTTTAGGCGGAAAGGATTGCTCCGCGGGGGCGGGGTCGGAGGTCACACAGGGGGCTATCGCCATAATTCAGAATTTCGAGGTTTCGACATTATGCAATTTGCCCTTACCCATTGCCCATTCGATTCCCTGCAATCAGTGCAATCGACGGCGCGGATACAATTTATTCTAGCCGCAGGGCGGCCCAAAATGAAATTGACATTTGTCCCCCGATTTGGTCGTCATTACCTCCCAGAACGATTTGTTGGATTGTGGGTGGAGCAGGAGTAGTCAGGAGTAGTCAGGAGTAGCCAGGACACAGGGCAGATCATTAATCAAAAACTGCATAACAACTGACAGATGGCTTTGGCCAAAAGGAGAGGGTCAATATAAATTGTATCGAATCTTGCTTACCCATTTTGGAAATTGGTATTGGAAAATGCAATTCTACAGGATAGAAGAACTGGCTTAATATTAAACGAACAATTACAACCTATCATTCCAACCGAAACCCCCCTTCTGATTATAGGGTATCCCTTAAAATGCACAATATGGCCAATATGCCAAACACAATTGCACATTGCCATTGCCGGTCAACAAAATAAATTCTTTTTAACTGGGCTTAAATTGATGAAATTAGGGGGACAGCTGTATTTTTGGCACGTTGCACTGATTGGTTGACTGGCGATTCATTGATTGATTGATTGTTTGATGAATGGATCGATGGACGTAACAGTTCGCCAGTAACGAATAATCGTTTTCTGTTTTTTGTTTGATGTTGCTAACTTATGGAGCATAATTGAATTTGATTTGTTTCGACAGTGCATTTCACAATATACTAGTAGTATATATATAGTGGATACTATATTGGATACATCACGGCCAATTGAATCGGAAATCTGTGCAAAGTCCTTCCTAATGGATTTCCTGGAATTAACTTTGCCGGGGACTCATCTGGAATTTATACGCTCCGCTATTTTAAGCTTTTGATTCAATTAATTTTTATTAATTCCCCGAGAGCCCGAACAACACAAACAGAAAATTGAATAAATTCACGGATTTCGGATGTTCGGATGCTGGGATGCTGGGATGGAACAATGGGCTTTATGCATATGGATTTTTGTGTGTTGGATCCCAAAAAAAGAAAGGAGCACACAAAAATTACACTACAACAAAAAAAAATAAATCAAAATAACTCACTTAAGCCAAACGCCCGACGATGCGTGGCCAGAAATTTAATTGATTCAAACAATTCAAACGATTTGCACATTAAAACTCCGCTCGCTCCCGCTGGCAAATCAAATTGAAATGCCAATTGAATGCCCCACCCGCATCCGCATCCGCATCCGCATCCGTGTCCCCATATCCCATATCCCAAAAAAAGAAGCAGCATTGCCCTGAAACTCTCGGCATGAATTTAATTTTGATTTTTATTTGGTTTTAAAACGACGAACGATTTAATTGAATTGCTCGTGGAACACGGTCCCTGGTCCTGCTCCTGGTCCTCCTCCCCCTCTGTTGACCCTCGGACATTATGCAAAGTGAGACGAGCGGTGCTAATTTCATCGCCGACCACGTTCCCTCCGGCCAGGAATCAAATTGAGCGACTGCCAGAAAAAGGGGAAAAGGGACATCGCCCCGAAAATGTCAAGGGATATGGAATTTCTGATTTGTGAAATCATTTTTTTTATTCGCTACCCTTTAACAGGAAATATTTAATGAAACAAAAGCGCTAATTGATAGAGTGAAGCCAGGTTAAATAAATAATTTTTAATGCTTTAAAAAAATACACACATTAAAGTAAGGTATTTTAGGTGCGATATTTTCTTGGCATGGAAATCGGAGTCTTGCCTTTTTCGTGTTGCCGCAAATTGAACAAGTCGGAATGGAATGTTCCCATGTATAAAAACGGATTTTTTATTTGTTGTCGGACAACAACGCATCTTGGCCGGGTTTTATGTGGCATCCTTAAATCCTTAAAGACCAGTATTAAACATAAGTGACCACCAGAGCTCGTTGGTAATAATATAAATTCAAAAGCCTCGTCTTCGTGTTGATTTGCCTAATTAAAATGAGTCGTTCGAGTGGAAACTCGAAACAACCGACAAGATACACACACAATTGCACCTGTATCTGTAGCTGTATCTGTATCTGTATCTCTATCTAGGCACTTGCAGATACGCAATTGCAGCGCAGTGAGATGTAAGAATGTGGAAAATTGAGGCCTTTAAAATACAATTGCTTGCGATTAATGCAAATGGAAACACAAATTAAACAAATTAAACATATACGATTTGAGCTACTAAGTAGTTGGAAAGCATATCAATTAAAATAGAGAAAACAAACTTGAGGAGATCGGTAAATGTATCCCAACTTCAAGATGATTAATGTGTCAAGGTGGATTTTGTGTTTTTGCGGGGGGGGAAGGGAAATTAAATGTCGGAAAGAGGCGGGTTATGTAAGTAATCTGCAAAACTAATTACGCTGGCCAAATCCTTTAGGAAATCCCAGGAACAGCTGATGTGCCTCGCATCCCTCACACTCACATTAGATAACAACTTGAGCGACAGGAACAAGGAAGGTAACAGCTGCTCTCTCCCGGAGTCCCACAAAAAAAAATAAAAGGAAGCGAGTCCCTAATAAAGAAAGGGAATTTGTAGATGGGGAATGCGTTGCGTATGTCCTTTGTCATTTATCATTTGCCAGGGCCCGGGCTACTGCGAATCCTTTCTGTGTCCTGCATCCCTGCATCCCTGCGTTCTTGCCCATGGATGCGGGTCAACGGAACGGGCGCCGTGTCACTGCACCGGCAACGCCCTCAGCCAACACACATGCATCCCGCTTCTTGTATCCCGTATCTGGGATCCTGCATCCATATCCTTCCTCTCCCCCTACCTCTCCCCCCTCTGCAATCCGCTCAAACAACAAGCTATATTACCCTGTTCAACCCCCGACTCCTTCCTCCCCCGCACCCTCCCCCTCCTGGTTGTATAATCGAAACCTTCTGTCATTTTCTTGTCGCTGTTTGTTTGCCTTCTGCTGTTCTTTTTGTCGACTTTTGTTGTAGTTGTTGTTGTTGGTTGCTGTTCATGTTGTTCTTGTTTTTGTTGTTGTTACTGCGTTTTTGTAACTGCTTGATGGGCTGCTGGGTAGACGTTGCGTATACGACATGAGGTCCAACCGCTCCGAATGCCACAAAAACCGATGATTAAATGGGTTGAAGTTAACTTATTTTGTGTGGTAAATTAAGAAAATATTATGTAATGGTTATCGAAATATTATAAAAATAATAGAATAATAAAATAATATATAAAACATTGAAATGTACCTTTTTAAATGGGTAGTAATTAAGAAAATAATAATCAAAGGCTATTGAAATAGTAAAAAAAATATTAGAAAAATACAAATATATAAAAAACATTTAAATTAACCTAAAAAATATGAAATACAATTTAAATTCTTTAATAAAAATATTTAAAAGTGACTTGTTTCTTTCTTAAAATCTATTTAAAGTACCCCAATTTTAATATGTATTTTCCAATTATGTATCTCAACGCAACATTTCTCACCTTAAAAAAGGGTATATTAAAGGGTATATATATCGAAATCATTGCTGCTTACTTCCCCTTTTGTTTTGTATTCATTTTCTGTTTTGTTTTTAATGCCAACGCCGGGGCATTATTACATCGTGACCAGCGTGGCGTATACGCAATGTGCGGGTTGCTGGGCTGGGAATAACACTTTACCAATTCTCCAGCATCTACGAACAGCCTGAATGTCGCAGTCAGTGCATTGCTGTGTGTGTGTGTGTGGATGCTGTTGTTGTTGGTGTTAGTGGTGTTGTTTTTCTGTCAGTGTTGTTGCTTTAATGCACCAAAAATGTCACAATAGCCACGAAATATGAGAAAAAACGATCGCTGGAGGAGCAGGAAAGGCAGGAGCAGGAGTTGACCTCATTTATGCTGCATATATATATAGATATATAGATACATATATCCATACGTGAATATCCCTGTTGTTGTCTCTCTATTAGTGGGCGTGGTTGGTGGAGGGAGGGGGCGGGTAGTTTCGCATTTAATTGCAAATTTTACGCTTGTTCTAAAATTTGTTGCCGGAAAAGCTGGAAAAGCCAGCCAGCAAGCGGGTATTTCATAATTGGGAAATGCACTAAGCACCGCTGCCATCGGGATGTCAGTTCCATCGTGTTCATTAGCCAGGGATTCTCTAGTTTCCCAACCATTTTCTATTTTCCATTTCCCAACTCCCTCCTATATACATTCTTTTTGTTGCAATTTATATTTTGGACAGAGCTAGTGAAAATGCACAAAGCGGTTTACTCGACTTCTTTCTTCCGGTTTGCTGTTGTCGCTGCTGGGAAATTCATGATTTCCACTCCCAATAAAAGAGGCAAAAGGCAAACAAAGGGAGAAATGAGGACTTTAATGGGGCTTGGCTTTGGGTTGGAGTTGGAGCTGGAGCTGGAGCTGGAGCCGGAGTTCGGTAAACAGCAAAATTGGGCGTTGGGTGTGGGTGCACAATGCCCTGGGGGCCCACAAAAATGTTGGAGAGAAAAAGAAAAACTGGGAGCCGGATGCGATTCATCATTTTCGAAACATTACCAAAACACATTTCCAATTGAAAAGCAGTTCGCATTTGTATAATTGCCGGGTGCCAAGAGGGCTATTCGATGGGAAATTGGCAAATGGGAAATAGGAAAATGGATAAAAGTTTGGAAATCATTGCCCACATTGCAATCATTGTTTTCATTGGCTTCATTGGGGATATGTATGGCAATGCAAAGCGTCCATCAAACGAGGATGCAAGGATACACGGACGATTATAAGCCAATAAATATTCGAATAATAAATGGGAGCTGATGAAAATTTGCTATAGCTAGTTGAAAATAAATAATTCAGCATGATTCGAAATAAATCATGTTCGGCAATCGATAATATACAAATAAAACTGGAAATTGGCTTTTCACTTATTCGTTGAATAATCAAATTAAAAATTGCATGGATAATCCTTTTACAGTGGAAATTAATGGTTAATGCATAAAGTTGAGTGGTAACTCAAATCTAAATATTATCGATACATATATGTACGAGTATAGTACAGCAAATACTGCACATGGATATACCATAAACGAATTTGAGCCGATGTTGACTTAACCTTGCCTCAGGCACTTCGCATTCGGAGACACAAACAACATTCGTCCTTTGGTCCTTTGGTCCTTTGGTCCTTCAGCTGGGCGAGTCAATTACACTGGCAGAGAGCTTGACTTTAATTGCACAGCTCGGCCCTAATAAGCAAATAAATTTCCAATTCAGATGCCAATACGCAAAATATGTGGCAATTTGTGCAAGGAATGCGGCCAAATCTAATTCCATCGGAGTTGCGAGTTGCGAGTTGCGAGTATATATATATGTTTTGATTTATATATACTTGTATATATATTTGGGCTGCAGATTGAAAGCAAATACGGAGTACGAAATGCCAAATTCAGAGCGCATAATTGTCGGACGGAAAGAAGCGCCACCGAGTGCCGAATGCCGAATGCCGAATGCCGAAATGAAAATATTCGTTTTGCATGTGTATCTAATAGATATGCAGTGACAGCACCTGTATTTATGTGCAACTGTATCGCCGCATCTGCATCTGCGGCGCCACTATGTATATGCCACTCTGCATATGTAGCTCCATCTGCATTCCAATCTGCATCTGCATCTGTATCTGCATCCGTATCTGTATCTGTATCTGTATCTGTATCTGTGCATGAGTTTGCATAGAAATTAAATAAATATTTGCGTGCAACTAAATTGGAATTGGAATGTTCTGGCTGTGGCTCTGCTTCTGAATCCGAATCCGAATCTGTATCTGCATCTGTATCTGAATCTGATTCTGTGTCTGTTTCTGTTTCCGTTTCCGATTTCGGACCGCCCCGAAACGGTTGCCAATCGAATTTGCATTGATGCTAAATTCCAAATCAACTTTTTACACCCAGCAAATTATTTGACCCACCGCAATAATTATCGGTCAGTGTCCAGTTCCTTTTTTTATATATTTATTTATTTTCGTAAATCCCCGGGGATTACGAGTTAACCAGATGGCAGTGACCATCGGCGGACTAAGCTCTCTCCTCCTCCTCCTGCTCCTCCTGCTCCTCCTCCTGCTCCTCCTCCTCGTGTCAAGTGGTTTGTCCCACATTGTTTGTTTAGTGGCGGCCATTCAGCGGATATTCCGCCATCTGAATGGCATTGTCAAAGGTTTCAATGCGGAATTATTTGCAATTATTGACAGTCCTGCTGCGTTCGAATATTGTTCGAATAGCATATAGCATATATAGATTGACATGGCGGAGTTATGCATTTATCGGTGTGTAATCACACTCGTTTGCTGATGTTATATTAATGCGATTTTAGCCGGGTTATTGGTCTTTGACCGATAAAAGCTTAACGTGTTTCCCAAAAAGGTGTGACCCGGTCGTTTTCCCCGCTGTTGTTCCGTTGTTGTTCCGGATTATTATACATGACAATATATATATATATGTTATATAGTCGTATATGCATATTTCATATTTTTATGGTGCTCGTATTTTCCCGGCTTGTTTTTCTCATTTATTGGTGACTTTCCATCGAATCGCGTGCTCTAGATTTTCATTAAAAAAAAGCTGATAAGGTTTTTTTTTGTTGTTGTTTTCCTTGTTTATAGTTTCGAATGCAATAAAGCTTCCAACTAAAATTATTTATGAAATATTTTTCATGTTCCAGTATTAAACCCAAATTGAATAACCTTTCCAACCCCACTTCGAGGCGCCACTAAATAACAATATCGATGGCCAACATCAAAGGATATCTGAAGTAACCCTAGCAAATGGTCAAATGGCGAATGAAAACATTAAGCAATGTATTTAGCCAAAGAGGAATGTGGCCGACATGGCCAAAATGGAAAATGTGTGAGGAAATGGGAAGAGGGAAGAGGGTAATCGTGCTGCCCATGCACGGCTGCCTTTGAAACGTCATGTGTTACCCAGTCCCAGGACCAGGACCAGGACCAGGACCAGTCTATTCTTCCTCTTCCTTCCTGTTCCGGCTCTGCTTCTTTTTATTTGCATGCTTCGAGGTCCAAAAATTGCTCTCCAATGCGTGACAAAGCAAAGTGCAGAGTGCCAAGTGAAAACGCAGGGCTGCGGGAGGGGGGAAAACTAGCGAAAGGTTTTCCTATTTGAAAGCATCCACACTGGGAATAATAAGTCACCCTGGAAATAGCGAAAATTATGTTATTCCATTTTCATATATCCCGAAAAATAGCATATACAACATTTCTGTAAATCCGAAATAATTTTATGTGATTCCCTCCTTTCAGTAATATATATCCGATATTTCTCGATATTATTTTGAGTAGTGTGGGAGGTTGGGAAATGGGTTTTCCTTCTTTTTTTCGGGGTGAATGCCTGGCATGCTGCCTAACGATCTATTCACGTCGAGAGGCGTCTCGAGACTCCTGGCGACGACAACGAGAACTATTGAAGCGTATTAATTCTTTTTAATGCCGAAATAATAACGACGCCATTATGCCGGGACCCCCGTCCATCCATCTGCCATCCCCTTCTATACCCCGTGCCCCGTGCCCCGTACCCCAGGACGACCATCCTCCCCTTTCTGCCACCTCTTTTTCTGTGTTCTTTCTGTATTTGGTGGCGCCGGCGGATTGGCGACCAAAAGTCTGCAGCGAAATGTTTTCCAATTGACCAAACAACGCAGAAATAAAAGCCACCAACAACAGAATCAGGTTCGAAAAACAACAAAAACAGCAGAAAATATTATCTAAGGCAATGCGAGGTTCAAGATACTCTCAATCGAATTTAAATGTACATTTAAATTATTTTCCAAATTTAAATACATGTACGAACATATTTCAATCAATTTTCAAAATGAAAGTTCTTTTTAAATTGTATCCCAAAAAAAAGGAATATTAATAAATGTATAACATTTAAAATTGGTTAATAAGAATTGTTAATTAATGAAAATTTCTTTACCAATGTTTCCCAAAAAAGAACCATTAATTATTATTTCTTCATTATTATTCTTCATTTTTTTAAATGAGAAATGTTAATTTATATATCTTCCATAACCAAACCTTAAATATAACATTCTAAAAATATATAAATGATCAATGCAAACTAGTTTCAAGTTCCTCGGTTGAAAATGTTAGAAAACTACCCATTTTCCATAATTTAGTTGCATAAATTGCAGCCCATTCAATCGAGTCTATTAAAAGTAACTACAAAGTAGTTGGCAAACTTATCGAATTATATAGAATATACCCCCGGCATGAGGGTATATCAATAGACATTATATGGCGTGTGTGTATTTGCACACACACACATATATACTCTATATATATAGATGTATGTGTCCGATACTTATAAACATAAAAACTGATAACGAAATCAAAACGTCGGGCCAAACGATTTGGAAATACTTCGACAGCAGCAGCCATAGCATTAGCAACAACAACAGCAACAACAACAACAACATAGCAATAGGCCAGGACAACAATGGAGGTCCTTCTGCTGGGCCGTAACATCAATGTAACGGCCATACAACATTATTATCATCGCAAATGGCAAGTTAGACAAACACATTGAGTGCCCATTTAATGGCCCCCACCCATTCCCAGCTCCATCCTCCTGCTCCATCCTCCATCCTCCATCGCCATCTCCATCTCCGTTTCCAAAAACGAAAACGAAGACCCAAAGCCAAGTCCGAACCCAACTCAATACTGGACATGGTTGTGGGTGATGGGGGTTGGGGGTTGGAATTCGGGATGGACGATGGTGGATGGGGATCCTGGGGTAGATGGTTATGGGTCTAGGCACATAATGACCAAGCTAAACAGCAAATGAACTTTTAAACGTATTGAATTGACGTTCCACAGGCCCAGAGAGCGGCCTCCGAGAATGAGGCGTCAAAAGCGCCGCAGGAAAAGAAAAGAAAACGAGTCCGGAGAGATGGAGCACGTGGATGGGATATTTCGTGTGGAAGGAGGAGGTGGAGATGGAGCAGGAGATGGAGATGGAGATGGAGCTGGTCTAGGAGCCGCATTAATGGGTTGCCATGGACAGGCGCAGATACAATGTCTACTTGGCAAGCGTGTAAGCTCCTGCTTTCAAGGACCCAGCCAGGATTCTCTTTCAAACAAGAAAGGAAGGCTAGCTTCGGTACCCGAAGCTTAGAATACCCTTGCAGGCTAGTTGCTTTTAAACCGTTCAATCGTTTGTATGGCAGCTTTAGGATATAGTAATCCGATTTTTAAATTTCTAAAAAGGCTTTACTGTCTATGAAAACTGTTTTTATCAAGAATGAATTAATTGTCTTGAAAAACACCAGAGTTATGCTTAATGACCCATTTTTTCCCATAGTTCCTATGGCAGCTATAGAATATAGTAGTCCGATTTTAATGAAACTTTCAGGATATGTTAAAATTGCTATTAAATAGAGTTTTCCAAGAAATAAATAAATTATCTTAAAAAATGGCGAAATTCTGGCACTTTTTTCCAATCGTTCCTATGGCAGCTATGTGATGTAGTGTTCCGATTCCGGCCGTTCCGACTTATATACTAACTGCAACAGATTGAAGGGTCGGTGCCAAGTTTCAGCCTGAAAGCTTTAAAACTGAGGGACTAGTTTACATAGCAACCGACAGACGGACAGACGGACAGACGGACAGACGGACAGACAGACGGACAGACAGACGGACATGGCTAGATCGACTCGGCTGGTGATGCTGATCAAGAATATATATACTTTATAGGGTCGGAAATGTCTCCTTCACTGCGTTGCAAACTTCTGGTCAAAATTATAATACCCTCTGCAAGGGTATAAAAAGTAAAAAAAAAAAGAGGATGCACAACAACCGGAGAAGGGAAAAACATAATGAGACACAAAGCGGGAGAAAAGAAAGAAACAAAGTACAGAATTTTCCCGGGAAAGAAAAAGCTAAGCCTCCAAAAGAAACTTACAAGAAAGTACAGCTTAAGATATCAG
>JAJJHY010001290.1:10207172-10219148 GCA_021224005.1 Drosophila setifemur
ACAAATAATGGAATATTTTATCATGAACTGAATGTGTGTGGTTCTTAATTAAACTTGAACTTTAAATGAAAATAATTATAATTGTATTACATACAAAATAATACTATATTGATTAGCTTAAAAATATAATTTTTCAAATATTATTTTTAATTTTCTTTCTCTGAACAAAAACTTTAAACTGAATTGGTAAGACAAAAGCAGTTAACTATCTTCTTTGAGAAACTACTTTGCTGCTTTGTTCAATGCTTTGCTTTGGAAATTAAAATTACAAATTCCCCTGGTAATTTATCAGAGTGATATATAAGATATAGTATATATATAGTACATATATGCCATGATATTTTATCCAAGTGCAGCAAATTTCGTCTGCCCCTGTGTTTGTGTTTACATTTCGTCTTAAGCTGCGACAAGATGCCGCCATATATTTGTCACATGGACGCCACTTTTACAGTCACCGGGGGATGTGGATGTGGATGTGGATGTGGCAGGGCGAGGGTAAGGGTCTAGGCTGGGAGATGGCTGTGGCCCGGGGGCTTGTGACTGGAGCAGTAGGACAACAATCGACGAGTGGATATCACAGGCACTGGGACAACAAAAGGCGCCTGGCAAGGAGGGCAAAGAGCAGAAGGAGGAGGAGTAGGACAAGGAGGAGTTGTGTGCAAATAACCTTAAGCCGGAAGCTCGTCAAGTGACTTTGCTGCCTTCCTGCTGACTTCACTGCCATCACTGGAGGCTCACCCCCCGCCACCCATCCACCCACCGAATGTTCCATCATCAACGTATCCAAAGTATTTGCATTTTGTATCACTTAAGCAGCAGCTTTCCATTGTTGCCACTGGTCACAGGAGACATTTATAGCCAAAAACACACACACACACACATACGGGACACACACATATAAAACTTGGCCTTGGCTTTTCCTACCCCCTCTTCATCCCCCCCTTCAAGTTGCGTGCCTTATTTGCGACTCAAATGTTAAGTAATGGAATTATTCGTGTGCTCAAGTGTAGGCTCCATTTGGCTTGAAGGAGACACAACCACACCCCCCCTCCCCTGGGGCCCCCCTAGAAAAACAGAAGGGCTTCTCTTTCCTCTTCCCCTCCCTTGGCAATCAAATTTGGCTTGGCAACAAATTTTCGGACAGCGCTGAAGGAGGCGCGTGTAATTGCCAAGACAAACATTGTGTTAAGTGGGCTCCCACACACAAATACGCACATACGCCATCCGCCATTCGCCATTCGCCACGAAAATTGCGGTTAAGACAGCTGCCCCGGTATGAGTGCGTGTATCTGTGTGTATGCGTATCTGCGAGTTTGAGTCTCGGTCTATTTGTGTTGGCTTGGGGAGCTTGAGCTTTACGAGCCCCGCCACTGACTTTGACTTTTTGGTGGACAGCCTTGAAATGTCTGTTGGCCTCTGGATACAAATTATTTGACTTGGCTGGTGACTTATTGTAGTTTCTTTTTTTTTTTTTGATTAGTAAAAGCCACAGACTTTATGGTGTTTTAAATTTACAAAAATTAGAATCAAACTTAGTACGAGAAATAAGAAAATACTTTATGGAAATAATGAAGAAATAATATTCCAAAGTATACCAAATATGAAACTGCAGCTGACAATAATTTGGTTGTTTAATTTTGATTAATCGAACCTAGGAAATTGTTTTTGCATAAACGTAAGTTTTTTATAGAAAGTGACCAACGATTAAATTAAAAATTTTAATTAACGTATTTTGTATATCCCTACAAAAATCGTTTAAACCAAAAATGTAGCATACTTTTTGGGGCAATATTAAAATTCGCTCTTTGGTAGTTTAATAGAAAATCTTGCTTCTTTTGAGGTTTCCAAAATATGAGTGGAGTTATTATTATTGACCTTTTGGAGCTTTCTGTTCTCCTGCTACTTGCTTTATTAATTACCATATAAAGTTAACAAATTTTAACCATTATATTGTTATAACTTTCAATTCAGCACAACTTTTCCGATAGTTCCCCCAATTCCTGATTAAGTTTTATCTTTTCACTATTGTTTTTTCTACGCTTTTGTTGCGCCTTCTTATCCTTTATTTGCAGTCATTATTCGGCCAACCTTCTTCCTTTATATTTTCCAGAGTTTTTCCCCTTCCTATTTTTTGCCTTTTTATTTTTAGGCATACTTATTTTAATTTAACCCCCACTTGTGCTCTGGCCATTTGTTGGGCCCAGTTCCCAGGGACACGGTCAAAGTGTTAAGCCGTTGTCGCCATTGTTGGCATCTGTTGGCATCCAAAGCGCCACGCCCACGCTCCAACCCAGCCGCCCACGCACAATGAGGATATATGCACGAAAACAAAACGGAGAAAGTACAAGGGAGAAAGTGGAAAGTAGAGAGGAGAGGTCAGAGGTGGTCGCTTGGGCTAGCAGAGAAATTCGCAATTAATCACAATTAAAAACGGCCCGAAGATTCTTTTTTGCTCCATGTCTACCTCCATATATATATGGATATATGTATGTATATATAAATTCCCAACTCCCAACTCCCTGCACACCCTTTGCCCACGTCATCCGCATTTAATTATGGAAATGTTAATTTGCTTAGCACTTCAGGCCAGCAACTGGCTTTCCCGCACCGCGCTTTTCCCCACCAATTTTCCCGCCACTTTTCCCGCCTGTCAACCGGCGCCACCTGGCGTCCGTCGCGCGACTTATATTGCGAGTTGCGCGAGTCAGCGAAAAATTGTCCATGTTTAGTTTTTTGCCATCGCGCCATTAATTTTCAATTAACACTATGCCAGCAGCAGATGACGGCGATGATGACGGCCACGATGATGGTGGTTCATGGTTCCTGGTTCAGGTGGTGGAAATTGGCGAAAAGCGGTCCAGGCTGCTGCCCGTTGTCCGAGTGTCCCGCTGATGAAGTGAGGCCAGTCTGGGTTACCTGTACTCAATGCCAGAGTCCTAATCAGAGCGACACCTCCTCTGATACCCTTTACGATTTTGTGTGATCTGGGTATGGGTGAGGTGGACCATAGGGTAAGGAAATATTTAAAAGGTACCAAAAAATATTCAAAAATTTATGAATGCTTAAGGAAAATATAATATAATTAATCAAAAATTATTAAGAAATGTAATCAAAAACTTTATTTGGGTTTTAGAAATTCATATTTTCCATAAGAAAAAAACATAGCATACTTTTGGGGGCAAGATAAAAATTTCAAAATAACTAAACACAAAATTAAAGAAAATTCTAATTAAAATATACAAATTTGTTCAGTAATAACCAACTTATAAAAGCAATTATTTTCAAATAATAAATAACCATATATTTTTCTTTTGTAAATAAAGTATTGTATACTTTAATACAGAGCAAAATGCTAGTGTCACCTCCACCGTTCCGTGCGTCGTAATTTATTATTTATTGCCTCGTTCGTGCTCTCATTGGCACCCAACTTAACCTTGGCCAAACCTAACTCAACTCAACGCTACGTCCTGGTCCTAGCCCAACCCAAAGAAGCCCCCCAGTTACTTGTCCACCTGTAGTTCATTTCATTTATCGCCTGTCCCTGGCAAAGTTCAATCCTTTGTTGTTCCAACTGCCCCATGCTGGCGCCCATCATTTGGGCCTAAGCCATTAACTTAAAGTGCCATTGGCCCCCGACACTGAGAAGAGTGGAAAAAGGGGTTGGGTTCGAGGCGTCCAGCATCCAGCAGCCAGCAGCCAGCATCCAACATCTGGCCATCTGCGCAGTCTGGGAGCACTTAACTTAAGCGCTCTAATTGTATTAAAAGCGTGTCCTATCCCGCCTACGGCAACCCATCCCTCCTCCTCCTCCTCCCCCATCTCTATCCCTATCCTCTGCATTTGTATCTCACGGCTCAACTCGCAGCTCATTTCCCAACCAAAGGCATCGCCATACAGATCCTGCCCGACCAGGACTTGCCACATAGTTGACGTTGACGCAATATCTCGTCCTCGCCAGCATCTCGTTGGCCCGGCTAATTCGGCTAAGTGATTTTCACGAGTGCGTGCCGGAGCAACGACTTTCTCCCCTCGCCTTTCTATTTTCTATTTCCTCTTTTTTTTATATTTTTATCTGACTTATGGTTTAATTAGGGTCAGGCGAAAAAAGGGGTTTTGTGCCAGGACTGCAATTAGTTCCGATTAACCCGAACATGGCGAAAACTTCTTTGGGGCCGTCTGCATAGGTTAGTTTATACACGAAGGGAAAATGTGGGGACATTTGATATTGTATTCCCCCTTTGGGGTTATTAAAAAAACCAGCTAATCCTTAAAGAAGTTTCTAGATGCTTAATAGATCCAATATGTGAAAATATAAAAATGATGTTGGGAATGTTCCTTGTTTTTTAATAAATATTCATTTATTTATAGTAGGTAAAATATATTTAAAAATATACAAATAATGCTTGGAATGTTCTTTGTTTTAAAATAATTATTTCCAATTTTTAAGTCCTCCCTAAAAATTATCTTATTCTTTGTTTTTACTAAGCCGAAATTCGTTTTGTGGGGCTTGTTCCATAATTTTTAATTACAAAATATTTAAATATTCGTGTATATATAGTAGGAAAAACATATGTAAAAATATACAAAATGATGAAATGTTCCTTACTTTTTAAAAGATAATTGGATTTTTTAAGTACCCCCTTTAATTATGTTAATCATTATTTTTTTTGCTGTGCCGAAATTCGTTGGTGGGGTTTGTTCCACAATTTTTATTTGCAGCCACACAATGCGCTTTGCTTCACCTTAATGCCCGTCGACTGGCAGTTTTGGCCCACTTTGCCAGCGACTTCCTCATTTCCCAACCGCCAACCGCCACTTGGCCCTGTTCTGCTTTTTTTCCCCCTCTCAACCCTCACCCCTTACCCCTCCCATTACCCTGCCCCTTCCTCAACCTCTCCCCCCTGTTGCGTTTATTTGGGGTTGTAAACGCGCATAACTTGCAATTCCTGGCAGCAGGAGGCGACGGCGACGGCGATGGATATATGGAATGGGCCTGGGAGGAGCGAGCGACATTGTCGACATTCCTCGGCTTTCGCCTGGCTGGAGCCCGGGTAAATGTTAATTAAGCATCATTTACGCATTCAGGCTGCCATAATTTGCAGCGACAATGACACTGACAGCGCCACAATGTTGCGACAACTTTGACAAGCCCGCCAGCCAGCCAAGCAGCCAAACAGCCAAGCAGCCGGCGAGGACATGGCAACAGAAACAGGACCTGTCTCCAGTATAGAGGCCATCCCCCCCTTTTCTGGGACACACCAAAACCCAATGCCCCCCTCCGTCTGTCACTCGACACGCAGTCAAATTTAATGTAACATAAAAGGTTTTCCATTTCGCTTTCCATCCTCCTTAATGGATATCTCTGGGGCCCGTAATGGTTCCATCAAGGAAACCGCAAATAGCAATAGGCATTTAAATAACTGAAAGGTCTCGATGGAGAAGCCACAACAAGAAGCCGATGCAGTCTAATTAGAATGCAACAACAAAAATAAAAGAAAGGATTGGAAACATGAAATTCGCATACACAAACAGAAACAGAAATAACACGTATACGCACTGTTGTCTGTGATCAAACATTTTAACTTGATTAAATGTGTTTGGTTTTTTTTGCACAATTCTTTTGACAATGGAAAATTTGATTATCTGGCTTTTATTATTCATTTAAATAAATCAAATGTTTTTCGAATTTAATAAAATTTGCTGTAATTTAGATTTAACACTAGTTGTAAATTTTTGCTGTTGCTTTCTTCGAGATACATTCTGTCCGGCAATCAGCTGTACTGTGTTGTGTCCATGTCCTTGGATATTTTCAGCTTGTTCTTTTGTCCAACTCCAACGGGCTGCTGCAATCTGCTTTTGTCCGTAAGCCGTAAGTCCGCTTATCTGGGACTCAGACAATGGAAAATGCGGCCGTGGATTAGCTCAGCCAAACGGTTATTTAGCGGCATCCAGCTGGAGGTACTTCCCTCCTCCTATTCCCTAGGACTGGAGCGCCACGACTCCTGGGCCACTCCATTCGAGAGCCAAACTGTGGCCACAAAGCGGCCGGTGAAATGCGCCCAACAGCTGGCCAACAAAATCCAACAATGGCCAACAACCAACACCGAAGAACCAACGACCGACACAAAAAGCAACAAATCGCCAACTGTAGAAACAAAATAATAATAAAGACAAGCAGCCCGGCGGATCGGAGTTGGATTGGGCTTGGATTGGATTGGGTGGGGCCCAAAAACACGGAATGGCAAATAAAATTGCAGAACAAAGATGAAAACGAAACGAAATGCAGGAGAAGCGAAGACAAAGGAGGCAGCCAGCAAGTCGTGCGAAAGAATTACGTTAAAAGCCAAGAGTAACGATGCCACTTCGAAGGGGGGTATCGGTACAGGGATACCCTGTAAATATAGATTTAATTTCTTATACAACAAATGGGTACCGATATTTCTTAGATTTTTGTATAGTATTTAAATAATTATTAAAGAGTATCCTTTACCAAAATATTTGACAAGCAATAGAAACCTCTTTTTATATGATAGATCTTTATTTTGAAATGTGTAATCTATTATATTTTCTAATCATTATTAAATACTATTTTTGTGTACTTTAGATACCCTTCTTTGTAGAGCATCCCTGGCTAAGTACAACACAAAATGTATCTCACACCAAATGCAAATAAAACGACGCCTTGGAATTGAAATAGAAATAGAAAATTGCCAAACAAAAATGGCAGCATAAACTTTTGCTGTTTCCCACTTCCGTACGTCATTCGTTCTGTTTTTCTCCTTTCGCTGCCTGCTTTCACCTCCTTTCTAAGGCAGTCGTAACTCTCGCACACACACACACAGTCGCACACACAGTCGCAGGGAGAAAGCGGGAGAAAGTGGCACACATACGCACCGAAAATGCTACTGCTGCTTGTCGACATTTTGGTAATAAATTGAGTTTTATGGCAGTCATATTATTCTTTATTAGTGGGTAAGAATTGTTGCCTTTTGTTGGCTTTTGTTGCCGCAACGATGTCTCAACCAGGCCAGCAAAACTGGGATACTTTTGCTGCCAGCCCCCTCTCCCTGCGCCCCTGGCATCCCCTACCCCTTCCTATCCACAGATGGATATCATTTTGTTCAGTTTCTAGGCTAAAGTGGCTGCCTCACGGCTTAATTAATTTGCCAGGAGCCGGGCTTTTGTCAAAGGACGTGGCCAACACAAGGAATTCCCCGACGACTTCCATCATTATATTCGCATAATCGAAAACCAAATTCCCTTTGGACAGGAAAAAAGGGAAAAACAAATGAAAATTCCCTCGAATAACACCTTGGATAATACTTTTCTATTGTGTGTGTTCGAAAGAGCCAAACAACGAATCAATCAACGACAGGGCCTTGTTTTTTTGTTTGCTTTTGTTTTGGCCAGCCAAGTAAGTCAAAAATTCGCATCCAGGACTCGTAACTTAGCGTTAAATTAGTCCCGAGGCACAGGACATTGCGGGAATACTAATCAGTTGACGCATCCGTCAATATCCTTAGACCTCGACTTCGATTCAAATCTGATTTTCCCAGCTGTCAACGGGCGAGCGAAAGTGATTATGTGCCTCAGGATTAGGGATGCATATCGAAAAGAGGTCCTAGGAATATTTAGTATTATTAATAGATTATGTAAGTATAAGAAATTAAAGAAAAATTAAATGAAAAATGTGCTTCGCATATTTAAAATGTATCTACATTAAAATTTCTGTTATACAAAACAAGATTACGGATGCCTATCAAAAAGAGCTTCTAATACCATTTAATATTATTAATAATTTATATAAGAACTTAAAAAATTTAACAAGAAATTTTATCTTTATTAATATTAAATGATAAATTCACTAATTCTATTGTTTACTTAAAATATACTCGATATTCTGTCATATTTGCCTTTGGCTACATCGCTATGAATAATTATAAACAATTAATCAAATCCAGGATATCGATACTTTTTGCATCCCTCAGATGGATTCCCATCAAGAGGATTCAATTAGTAATCATGAAGAGTCAGAGACGGAGTCAGTCAGTCGGTCCTCCTACCTGATGATCCGTGAAACGTTGAGAGAGCACCAAACTCTCGCCTCATTTCCGGAAACACTCGGGGATCCGAGGAGCAGTGGAGGGCAGTGAAGGGCAGGGCAGGAAAATAAGAGCTCCAGAGGATTGTTGGGGAAAAAAGGCCGTGCATAATGTTCCGCTCGTGTAATTTATCATCCTCAGTTTCAGTTTCAGCTCCAACCCGCGAAGCTGTCGAGCAAAACCAGCGGGCGGTGCTCCAGAACTCGACTTCTGGCCAAGTGGATGGGATTGGGGATTTGGAATGGGAAGCCTTTTAGGCAAACTCTGAGTGGTTGCTGGCTGGCTGGGCGAAAGTAGGTCCCTCCCCCCTCCACCGATGATTAATTGCCCAAATGTCCATTTGAGCGGAAAATTCACAAAACATTTTCATCATCAAAGCGAAACTGATTTTTCAGTGGCCAGCAGGAGGAAGGCGAAGTTAAACTTGTCAACGTTGGATTGAGGAGGCAAACAACTTCTCAGATACTCCGATACTCAGATACTCACGAATGGCAATTTATTTCGCAAATTTGGAGATAGTTTATTCGCCACACAAACACATTACATCCGCACTAATTGCGAATCCCGAATTGCAATTCATTTAATTGCTGTTCAAATATCAATTATTCGGCAGCAATTTAAATTTGAATTTGGCAGAATTTGAATTTCACCATTGGCCAGAGACAGAGATACCCCCAAATCGATTCGATTGTTTCCTGGACTTAGGCTTGCTCCTCCTCCTCCTTTGTTCGATTGAATCAATGGGACTTAGGCAATCCGGGAATCCTTGATTGTGGGATTCGGGTTTTAATCGGCTTGGGATTTAGTGCCAACAAAGCAGTTCCTCAAAATTCGAATCGAACACACACACATCGATCATGAATTTCGACCAGACCTTTGCCCTGCTGCAGAGCTCCGGAAAATCCCAGGCACCGAAGGATCCGGCTCCGGTTCCGGATGCCTGGCCGCGCGAGGCGCAGCTCCATCAGCCGCCGGAGAGGAGCCAGCTGCTCCTGGCCGAGCGTTGCAGTGGCCTGGCGGTGAGGGCGTATCTCAAGTTCTGTCGCCTTCCCTTCTGCGAGAAGATTAGCCAGCATGCGGAGTTCATGTCACCGGGTGGCAGACTCACCCGGCTACCCCTCCTCCGCCTGGGACCGGTGAAGGTCTTCTCCGAGTTCGAGCCCATCGTGGCCCATGTGGAGGGCACCCAGCTGGAGCATTCCCTGAGCAGCTGGCTGGGTGAGGAGGAGCGCGAGGATATGCGGAGTGCGGTCAGCTATGTGGAGAACACCTTCAGCCTGGCGGAGATCCACATGAGCTTCCAGGACGCGGCCAACTATCAGTTGTACACCGGGCCGAGGAGCGGGGCAGCTCATCCCTGGCCCCTCAGCCTGGTCAGACGATACGCGAAGCAAAGGGAGGCCATGAGGCTGCTGAAGGTGTACCAGTGGCAGGATATGGACACCGACCAAGTGCTCCACGAGATGGGGGTCTGCTGCAGTTCGTTGTCCTCCAAGATGGAAGAGAACGAGGGGCGTGGTGCGAATTTCTTGTACGGAGAACAACCGTGCGAGCTGGATGCTTTGGTCTTTGGTCACGTTACTTCCATTCTGACCACCAGGATGCCCAACATGGAGCTGGCCGATCTGCTGCACAGATATCCCCGGCTCATTGCCCACAGTCGCCGTATCGACACACTGCTCTTCCAGGGAAGAATGCTCATCCGCCACGAGGAGGGCCGCCACTGCGAGGATGAGGAGGATGACCAGGAGGAGGAGCAGTAGTAGCGCAAACAAAATTAAAGCCAGTCAAGGAACAAAGGATTCTTATTGTTTTTTTATTTTATTTGGCCAGGGGTCGTCGGGAAGCCAATCAAAAATATGCAAAGTATTTACAATAAAAACGACAGACAGCTGGAGGGGAGTGGGAAGGGATTGGGTCTGGGACGGGGTCCTGGACAGGGTCTGGGTCGGGGAGGGGCAAAGCAAGTCAAGCCGGAGATAAGCCAGAGCACAATGCCATAAAATACAGCAACAGACGAGGACTACACTCGCAGAAAAAAGGGAACAAAATTCAAGATTCAATAAGAAATAATTTTATTTACTTTTTTTTTTTAGGTATAAATTTCCTATTTCAAATAATACATTTTTAGGAGTAATTTTTAATTGTTATTTAAAGTTAGTGATTTTTCTACCAGTGCAGTGGAAGGATTTTCGGCTGGCATTCAATTTAAGTTCGTCTTCGACTTTGACTCCAAGGTAGAGACTCCCCCGAACCCGGACACATAAAATGTCAGTTCGATTTTATGACTGCCCGAAAGTCACCAATCTCAATACGGATACGGAGAAGGGTCTCCGGTCTCCCGTCTCCCGTCTCCGGCTAACCCCCGTGACATGGCCGCATCGTTCGGACAATCAGGGAGCCATCATCGTCCTCCCGAGGAGGAGTCCACAAACCCCAAACCCCATCCCAATCCCAATCCCCTCCCACACATTTTATTTGCGTGCCTCCTTCTTTTGTGCTTTGCAATCAGAAACTCATCATGGCCTATTGATGTATTTTTTTTTCTTCTTCTTTTGTTGCCTCTTATTTTCCGGCACGACTCCCAGAGGAGGATAATGTCTGCTTGTTGGCCTTGATGCCTGTCCCCGCTCCTGCTCCTGTTCCTGGCTCCCGGCCTGGTAATTTATTGGAATTTGCCAAAAGGATTAAGTACGCCAATAAGCGTTGCTCAACGTCAATGGATGCGCGTGAGCCCCGTCCAGATTCCCTGTCATGGAATACTATACCACCAGATTCCCAGACCAGACCCGACCAGACCAAACCAGACCCAACCAGACCAGACGACGTCATCAACCCCGCCACCGCCGTTGGCCACTTTCAACCCTTTCGTCTGTTTCCGCTTCCGCTGCGACTTCCGGTTCGTGTCGGTGGTTCAGGACTCGCGTCCTGATCCTGCAACTGTTTCGGAGGACCTCTCTGTGTGTGGGTCTCGCCCACTGCCGAAAAACTGATAAATGCCACGCGTGTCGAATGCCAGCCTGATTTGTTTGGCTTAATATTTCAATTTTGGCCATCAGCCATCTATATAGAAAGAGAGAGAGAGAGAGAGAGAGCATTCAGATCAGGGGCACACAAGATGTTACCAATTTATGTTTAGTATTAAATATTTAAATTTTGTAAAAATAACAAATTATTGAATTAATTCTAAAGATATTTTGGTGAATTTTTTGATAATCAATATTTACCGAAGATGTTGCAATGTTTCCTATTAATACAGATGGAAATAAAATTTGTATTTCTTAAACAATATTTTAATTCGGTAAAAATATGGATTTATGATATATAAATAATATGAATTTCATAGTTAATTTTTAGATAATAAATATTTCCCCATGATGTCGCAAGATGTTTCTTATTAATACAAACTGCAATTAAATTTAAATTTCTCATCAAGCATTCTAATTTGTTAAAAATATTAATTGAGCATTTAAAAAATTAAATAAATTTCCCAGATACTCTGGTTAGTTTCTGGATAATATATAGCCAAAAAAAATAATTATTCTCAATTAATGTTGGAGATACCGGGAATCGAACCCGGGGCCTCTCACATGCGAAGCGAGCGCTCTACCGCTGAGCTACATCCCCTTGATTGACTACCTCGATAGATTACCGTGATTGCGATTGACCATCAAATATATTCCTAATGATACTCATAATGCTAATTCAATTTGAAAGCGGGCCTTGTTTATTATTTCACTCACTCAATTTGTGCCGTTCCCCGGGATCGAGTTACTCAATGGATAAACTCCCGACTTGTAAACAATCATTTACGTGGCAAAATGACCAACCAAATCGCTTGAGCCCGAAGTCATTGGGTTCTGAAGTACCTGAA
>JAJJHY010001290.1:10220181-10241139 GCA_021224005.1 Drosophila setifemur
TATGTTTAGAAAAGTTGGACTCCAAGCTCGCTTGGGCGAAAACTTTCTATAGCCTACAAATTTTCTTTTGGCTCCAAATTGGCTGAGGGAAGAAACTTTTACTTGCGGCTACTTTCGCCGCTGCTCGGTCACCGATGTCGCAGCAACATCCTGGCAGCCGCATCCTTCGGCCGCTGAAATCTTTCGTTATCCTTTTTGGTGGATGGGAAAAAGAGGAACCCCGAGCAGTGATTAGGCAATAATTTTGTGGCACGCAAGGAGATCACGCCCAAGGAAATATGGCGTGTCATTGAACAACTCAATATTCGACGGCTGCCCCCGGAACTCACTCACTCACTTAAGCTCCCTCCGACCATCAATCCTCCGAAGTTACCCGAACCTTTGAGTCCTTGGATCCTTGAGTCCTCCTTGAGCACAATACACGCACCCACACTCGCCTTGGTTGTTAAGCAAATCACGTAAATTTCTTTAAACGAATTACTTTCAAATTATCGAAAATGTTTGCCAGCACCCCGAAGTCCTACCCCAACTCCAAACTCTACCCCAGCTCCCAACCCCCAACCCCCCAGAAAAAAAAGGAGAAAAAATCTCCTAAGCAGGTGCACGTGTGGGTGCCTACTTGATCCTTGCTCCTGGCTCCCTTCGATTTCTGTTGTTTGCATTCACTTCCGGCGACAACAAAGGCGGAGAAAAATCCCCGAACCATTTGGCAGCGAGTTTTAAATAAATATTATTGCTTTCCCCCGCTGAATGCTAAATGGAAAGAACCAATCCTCCCCCCTTTGGTAATTTATATGAAAAGTTTTTTGGATTTGCAGCTCAGCGATTTTTCCTTGAGAGTTTCATATTTTCCTAGGAAAACGTATTGATTGGCAATATGATTATTCTATCAATTTCGTAAGGATAATTCCCGGGAATTTTATTACTGATGTAATATATTCTTTAGATCAACTGAAATACAATTCTCTAGGGAAGATGTTGAAAAGCTCTTTGAAATGAATCAAAATAATGTTTAATAATAAATTAAAAGAAATTTTTTAATATGGAAAATAATTGACATTATAAATTTAAATAAATATAGAATGTTATGATATCCGTACATATAGTAAATGTTATCGCAATTGTTCGCAAATTAAAACCATATTTTATTTATATTTTACCACTATATCCTATAGGCAATGTGAATTTTTAATAGATTTTTGACATTTCTTGAAGGGGTTACATGAGAAAAATGGCCAAAAATTTATTTTAAAAATTCAAATCAAAGATTTAGAATCAGATAATTTTAAGGTATTCCCTTTAATAACTTGATTTGATTTAAGAACATTTTAATAGTTGGGAAGTGATCACTTCCTTCTTGCTGATAATAAATTAAGAGTTTACACTTGCATTTTCTAACTCTAACAGATCATAACTACCCCGAACTCCTCTGCTCCCGTTACATATCCATTAAATTTACCTGCAGAACACCTTTACAAAATACTCCCGAAATCCCACTTTTGCGTGGTGGTCAATTTATGCAACAGCTATTGAGACTGCCCCGAGTGCCCCGAGTGCCCCACAAAGCTGCAGCTACAACACAGCGTCAGTTTATAAAGTAGCAACAAATAATTGACCGCCTGCCATCCACACACACACACACACACACAGAGAAGTCTGGAAAAGTGTGCTACATATAGGGCGTGGAAATTGAGGGCGGTTGCACAGAGAAAAAATACAACAACAAAAAAAACATAATAAAAATAAAAAATAAATAAAATAAAACGAGAAGATGAAAAAAGGCAGCACAAAAACGCGCTCAAGTGGCAATCACGATGATGATGATGCTGTTGCTGTTCCTCCGATGATGACGATGTTAATGATGATCATTCCTCGCTGCTGCACTTGGCAATTGTTGCCAGCAACCTCTTCTGCCTTCTACCCTCTGCCCCCTCCTTCCTCCGCCCCTGCGCTCCATTTAACCCCCTTCCAGCACACCGCTCACATCCTTTTGGCCCCAAACCAGTTGAGTGCTTATAAATACATTGCACGTTCAAATTGAAGTGAAAATGCAACGAAATGCATATATAAAAAAAACATTGTACCCAAGGAGATCTTCCCAAAACCAGCAAAACAAATATATCTTAAATGGTAAGTATTTTATTTGGGAATATCTTTCGATATTTGTTGGGAAACTTTATTGAAATAAAAAAAGATGGAGTACTAAATTACTCCAATAATATATTTTATTTAATATAAACTACTAATATTTATTGTTTAATATCCAATGATTATTGAGTAAAATTAAAAAGTATATTTTATTAATGCAGATTTAGCTATTAAAGAATCAAAATCAAAGATTATGGGAACATGAAAATAACAGGGATACATGAGACTCTACATTGGCCCGGCTGGTTGGATTGTTGTTATTGGATCCACCTACTTTCCAGCACCACTGAGCCACCCTCCAACCACCACCCAACCACCCAGAGGACCGCTCACGTGGCTCTGGCGATAACAAACAAATGCAATTATGGATTTACGCGGCGTATGCGCAATATTTATATGTTTTTTACGCTTCCTCCTGCTGCGGTTTGCCTTACATTTTAATTGAGTTGCAACCCTATTTCTTCTCGATCCCAAACCGGATTTGTAAATGTATATCTCAAAGAAAACAACAAAAGAAGGGAACTATGTGAAATATGGCAGAGCAGAAGGAAATTGATGCGCTTCTGGTGCAAAAGACATCAAACACTTGAAATATTTTGTGTAAACTTGAAAAATGACATGAAAGCGGCCCAAAATAACAAACACAAACATTTGCAGAGGCTGAGGGGAGGAGGGGTGGGTTAAGGGGGGGTGGTGGGTGGTGATGGCAGAATGGCATGCAAAAGCAAACAAACAATTTGCGGGTCTTGTCTCTGACATTCGAGTGGGGCGAAAAATATTTTTCCAGGGGTGTAGAGGGGTAGAGTGGCAGGGGGGGCATAGCGCACATCTTACTTGTATCTGCAAGGGTGCAAAAGTGTTTCTGAAAGATGATTGATACGATTTCAAGTGCTCCCAGAGCCACTGTTTCCATCTACCCCCCCGATCCACCCCCCTCGATCCTCTCGAGGGCGCCGCATAAGCGGTGGCGTAATGAAGCGGAAATCGATTTGGAACGCGTTCTCAACCCGTGCCCGGAAAATCGGTAACGCGGCAGTCGGGAGCTCGGGAAATCGGGAAATCGCTCGCCGGCAGCGGGCGTGCGTGAAAAGTTTGACAGCATCAGCCACCAGCCAAGAGCAGGAGCAGAGCAGGGGGGGGGAGGCCCCACCCACCAGAATGAGCACCAGCCGGAATGATGAACAACGACTCCACCAGCGGACACACTCGGAAAATAATCAGGTACTAGAAAAACAAAAACAAAATATATAGTAACTTTTACTATGGAAATTATAACTGCACTTAAAATTCTAATATATATTTTTAATAATTTCTCTCAGTGCACTTACTACCCCCCTGGCTACATGAGAAAGCGTAAACAAGAAAATATTAAGCAGCTGCGAGAGCAAAACAAAAACGTAACGCACCCGAACAACAAAAACAACAACAACAAACAACAAAAAAAAGGGAAAACCCAGGAAAAGCTGAAGAAACGAAAGCGAAATGCGCGAAAGAAGTTTTTTTGGGAGGCTGAGGAGTCTGGAAAAACAACACAACCGAAAATAAAATAAAGAAAAGAAAGGAAAGGGAACGAAAGAAAAGAAAAGGGAAGGCTCAGGGCAGATGATGAGGGGCAGGGGGCTTGCCGAGGAAAAGCGATTTCCGCCGCTCGCTCGTAACTTTTCACTTAAGCATTTTTGTCACGTCTGCCATTTTTCCTTTTTTCCAACCCCCTTCCCCTAACCCCTCCCCTCTCGTCCAGCCTATCCAAGAGGCCCTGTGTAATACATTTTTGTAATATTTACTCTGCGCTTTGTTGGATCCCGGCACCCTTGATCAGGATGAGTCCATTCCCTTGGCCTTTGACTCACAAAATTGGTAACAGAGCTTTGGCCGGGAAAAATTCGCAAATTCCGCACTTTTCTTTTTCCTTTTTTTTTTAGAGTATCTCAAGTTCGCGTTTTCCCAAGTCCCAAGTTTGTTTTTTTTTTCGTATATACAGACATATTTGTTGTTGTTTGTTTTACGCCATACTGATTCTCAGTGACTTGGTGTCCTTTTTCCGGGTTCCGGCCAGTTCCTTAATTTCTTTTCGTGTTTTCTTTTTAGATTTCCACCCCCCTCAGCCCCCCCTTGGGCACCCTGCTTGTTTATGCAGAAGGCAAAAATCATATTTTATTGTTATCGAAATTTAGTGGCGTCCCATAAACATCGATGAGCTGCCTCCAAGGATGCCCAAGGGGTTGGGAATGGTTATGGGAATCTTCTCCCGGGGGCGGGCAGGGGATGCAGAATCCGGGCAAAAAACTGTGACGACAACAGGAAATGTGCTGCGTTCGTTCGGCGTCATAACTCCGCCGTAAACTGGGTCAACTCCATGGCATTCCTTGGGATTCCGCCAGGGATTTGGATTAGACCGTGGTTGCAGCCGGGCCTGGCTGGTGACTGGCAGTGAATTGAATTGGCCTCCGGATCCGGCGAAAAATTAACCGGGACCGGCGAGTTAGGCAACGGAAGTTACCAGTTCCCCCTCGAAAAAAAATGAATAAAGTAAAAGAGATGAAGGGTTATTTCTTTAGGAAAGAGTTACTAACTAGCATTGAAGTACTTTTAAATTTGAATAAATTTTATTTTAAATTCAATTCGCTTTTTACGCAAAACTTAAAAAAAATGATTATTGTGAATATTTCCAAGCGACATGTCAATTTCTGGTTTACATAATAAATTCCTATGAAAAAAGAACTCTGCAAAAAACTAATGAAAAAACTCGAATGAATTAAGTTTTTCTTTTAATATTAAAATATACCCGCACAAAAAACAAGAGAGTTAAGGTCACCGCTTGAATTGTTTCCAACAGCAAATAAAAAAGGCCACACATTTATTTGGCCCTAGGTGAATTACTTCCTCCTGTTTGCTTAATGTTGACCCTCTAATCTTTACGACCTTGAGAGGGCTCCTCCTGCAACCACAACCCCAACCCCAACCCAAACCCAAAGGAAAAGGTAAATCAAGCCGAAAGGAAATCAACAAATCATCCGAGCGATCTTAGACATTTTCATTAGCCGCAATTTGGGCATTAAAATTTGTGGCTCAAGGAGGAGGAGAAGGAGGAGGAGGAGTAGGAGGTGGCACTCAAACACACATCCTCGGCACTCGGTTTTTATGGGCAACAAGCAACTCGACACCTTCCGAATTGGTGGCATAAATTGTCGAGTGCGGCAGTTAACTGGCTAAAACTAAGCCGGCAATCCATCAAAACAACGGACGGAGTTTATAAAGAGCTCCTCTGCTCCCCTGCTCCCCTGCTCCATCTCCTCTGCTCCATCCCCATCTCCTCTGCTCCATCTCCACCGCAAATGGCCAAATGAGAGGCTTTCGGTTTTCTATTAACTGTCAGCCGTTTAATTTACAAGCACTTTTCGAGCACCTCAGCCGCATCCACATCCACATCCACATCCATGTCAGCGGGAGGTCCAACCGAAAAAGGGGGCGTGGCTGGGGGTGGAGGTGCCCAATAAATTAACAAGCAGAGAACGGAAATGAAATGTCTGTGTGTGGATGTCTCTCTGCGGTGGAGATCGGAAGTGCGGTTTGCATCGTGTGGGTGACTTGGTTGAGAACACACTTTTTACCACCCACACTGGAGCCCTCCTCCTATTTGCCCACTTAACCCGCATCCTCTCCGCCCCTGCGGACATTCCGGCAACTGACATTTTCCAGCCTTCGTCCATTTCCATGTCGCATGTCAAGCGATGCGAATTCTAATTAAAATTTAATTGTTTACACTTTTCGGCCAACGAGCGGAAATGGGAGCGGAAGTGCCAAAGGCTTGGCTTGGCTTGGCTTGGCTTGGCTAGGTTTCCCCCCAATTTCCCTTAGCCCAATACTCCCCTCTGTCCACGCCCATGTACTGCAAAGAAAATTTTTAGAGATTATTGCTAGCATAATCCATTTTCATTGGTTTGGTTATTGATTAAATTGGAAACATCGTTGGCAGGAATAAATACAATTCCATTTTGGTAACTCATTTATTAGTTTAAGTATTTAATTAAAAATCTCTAACTATAACAGAATTTTCCATAATTTTGTGAAGCATTCTTCAAAGGCATTAAAACCAAACAAATATGGGTAAAAAAATATGTTAAAATGGTTTTTCTAATTGGAACATTTTCACAGTAAGAGTATTTAATTAAAAATCTTAAACTGTAACTGTGAAGGCTTTAAAATTAAACAAATATTGTTAGAAAAATAAGTTTAAATTTTTTTTCTATAATAGTTGTAACATTTTCACAATAGGCTTACAAATTACTTTCTATACACCAAAGATAGTCATAGGAATACCTAATAACCTTCCCAAAAATTTAACTAGTTTCAATGGCCTTTTCTTCTAATTATCCCTTACTATTTTTTTCTCAGTGCACTAATGATTGTCCGAGGTTCAGGTCCGCGGCCATTAGCTCTAAGTATTGTCGTGCTTGGCGCGTTTAATTGTCGCTTGGCCTGATTTACATTACATGGACGGCGACAAAAGTTTGCAACACAAACAAACCACCCAAAGGGGGGCGGGAGATGGGTGGTGGCAGGAGGGAGGTTAGAGGTGGGTGGTGGTGCAGAAACTCGAACGTGCCTCGCATGCCAATGGAATGCTTATCAAAGTGTATAAAATTCATAGAAATTATGACGCGAGCGCAGAAAGTTGCACGACCAAGAGCAAGAAAAAGACGTTTGACGTTGACACAATGTTTTGTGTGTGCGGGCATCTATATATCTGGATATATATATATATATATATTCCCTCTATATGCTGGAGGGGCAGGGGAGGTACTGGGGCGTGGCAAAGTTGTGTGCTTAAGCGTTTTATTGTCTTTAAGCTTCATTAAGTCAAATGGCGCAAACGTTTAGGGGCAAATGGAAAGCACATCACGCAGCGAAGGAATTAAAGCAAGGATACAATATATATTCTATATATATATATATATAGAAGTCTGGGATAATAACAGCAGCAGCAGAGGTGAATTATTTTAATTTGGCTTGGCTTGAGGCTGAGTAAATTTAATATCAATTTCGTAAGCACTTGCAAAAACCAAACAAATTATTTCACCCTATTATTACTCATACGCCGCGTATGCCGCATTAACTGAACTTACGAACGCGGCAACTTCTTAATAGATATAGCCAAGTTCTAGCCCCCAGGAGAGTTGCTGGTTATTTATAATTTGTCCCCCTTTTGTTGGCCTGGTTAACACTTTTCGACTTAATGCTGGGGACAACGGCAACATGTCGTATGTGGAATGGCCGACGCCTGGCAATTAAAAAGTTGTCGCCGACGCGATAAACGCTTCTTTGAAGAAACGAAATCGAGTTAGAATGCTTCTGCTCCGGCTCCTCCTCTTCCCGCTCCCCCTGCTGCAAATTAAATTAAGCGGAAAACTTCGGAGACGCCATCACGCGATGGAAATACAGTCGAATAAGGCCAGAGTCAACCAGAAAGTCCTCGAAACTCCGGCAATTGAAAAGGAGAAACACGCGGCTACTTACATAGCAATTTGCCAGCAGTCTACTATATAAAACACAAAAGAAAAATATTACATCGGGAACATGGAATTTTGATGGCTACTGAGAATTTTGAAGCGTTTTCACCAAACCAGATCCCAGCTGCAACTTTTGGGTATACTCCGCTCAATGAACACTTCCACACACTTCGCACAGTACAGATTGAGCAGCGGGAACATAAACAAAGCCAAAGTCCTCAGACTCATCCAACGGCGATGATACAGGGTTTCCATCAGCAGGACAAACCCATCGAGGGACATGACGAAGCCCGTGATCATCATCCAGGGACCAAAGAAACTGGGCTTCACCTGTCCCGGAACAGAAGAATTAATTGTTTAAGTTAATAAATATTATAAGGTTAGTTAAATTAATCAACTAACATTGACCAGGCCGTAGAGGAGCATTGTCCAGGCATTGAGCATCACTATGTTCCCCACCATCCGAAAGCGTCGCAAGTGCCATTCGTTGAACCAGGACATGCTCCTTGGACGCCACATCCGCAACTGGTCCTTGCCATTCTTCTCCCGAAAAATCCGCACCAGCTCAACACTGTTGTGGAGCTAAAAATTATTAAAATAAGTAAAAATTAAATATAGACAAATAATTTTTGATATTTTTAAATATTTGTTTTTGCCACCCAAAACAATTCTCTTAAAAATATAATAAATAAAGTAAATACTTAAAAAAAACTCTTCCATATTCTATGTTATATATTCCCCTCGAAAGGAACATATATATCCTTTATTCCCATGAACTCACCACGCCAAACAAACTGATCATAAGGACGAAATATAACATGAACGGAAAGAGTTCCTCGGAGCAGGTGAGACAGCTCATGAGGAGCTCCGTCGGGACCCTGAGAGCACCCGGTACCTTCCAGATGGAGTAGAACTCGCAGTTGGCATTCGAGGTTTGCATATTTTGGCGTGTGTACTGGCAGAGGATATCCTTCAGCTGCCTAATTTGGTGCATGATTACTCACTATGCCCACCCACACTCACAAGGGCAGGTAGAACAACAACAAATTTTGAACGGAATTGAAGTGGGGGGGAGAGGAGGAACTGTATCTGGAAAGATTAGGGCATACAAATCCCAGCCAACTAACTCGGGATATCAGTTCGAGTGGGTTTTCGGCTTTGGTTTGGTTTGGTCTGGTTGTGGTCCAAGGACAAGGACAGGGACGGGGACTGGGAGTGGAGCGATGACGATGACGATGATGGGTCTCCTCGACTGCTCCTTCTGTCATTTGTGGCTGCTGCTGCTGGTCTGCTTCATTGGTTTTTGATTGTGTTTGGCTGCTTTATTTATTTATGGCCAATGAGTCCCGGCCCACAGCGGAGATTGCCGAGGATGGGGGTGGAGCAGGGGGGCAGCGGTTGCCAAAGCTTTCATAAAATATTATATCTTGTTTTTACTTGCAGACTCGCAGATATCCCACACCTGGAAAAATAATCTACGAAAGTATTTGCTACAGAAATTTCCCAGGATGTTAAGCTCGGGGATTCCCTAGGATTTCCTAGCTTTAAAATAGTTTCAAAGAGTTTATTTAGTTTTGGCCACAATTTTGAGTATTCACCCCCATTTTCTGACAGTGCATGCGCACATAAGCTTGGCCCAGCTCATGAAGAGCCTTCGCTCACAGCAAAGTTAAATTGCAAACAACACGAAGGAGCAGGATGAGGCAGGGGGTGGTAGATGGGTGGGTGGTGGAAAGGCGAGCAGGGAATAGGGAACTCAGCCAGGAAAAGCCGGGAAAACCAGGGGGAAGCCAGGGGAAAACCAGGGGGCAGGGCAAGTCGTGTGGCGAAGTTCGCTGGCTTTTTGTATAACTTTTGATTAATAGAGCGACGACGAGGCTGCCAGGCAGCTGTCGTTGGCATAATTGCACCACACACACACTCCACTTCACCAGCCCCGTTCCCGTTCCCCTCCTGCCCTTTACCCTTTCAACCCCCCCTGAACTCTCGCCGCCCCTGCCTTTCCCCCATCACATCCCTTTTTCCTGCACATGACAACAACTTGCGCTTCGAGCTGAAACTTCTTACGCTAAATTGATTCCGTTGAAAACAAGTGCTTGGACTGCCAGGCGATGAAGTGAGTGCACTGGGAAAAATGTCTACTTATTAAGAAAAAATATTAACGGGGGTTAACTGAAGATAAGGTCCAAAAATTAACTTAAACTTGTAATAAGCAAAATGTTTTTCAAAGTTGTTTGCACCCAAACCCAATTAAAATTCGCTTCCATTTAAGTTCCGAATTCTTCCTGTGTAATAATACATGTTATTATAGAAAGGAGCGAACAGCGGTTGAGGAGCTGGAGCTCTGTGAAACAAAAGCTCGTCGGGATAACAGACAAATGCACTTATGCAACGCAGCAGCCGACGAAGACAGCTGAAGACAACTAAAAAACAAACAACTTTTGGGTCCGGGATCGGGGATCGGGGGTCGGGACTCCAGACTCCATCCTCCATCTTATCCTATCTGATTTCCATATGGAAAGCCCAGGCCAGACCATTTCCATAAACCCGCTGCCATTTTTCCACTTGCACACTTGTAAAGCGCCGCCGAAACAGTGAAACATCGAAAACTACAAGCATATCAACAAAATGTTGCATGCAACAATCCTGGGGCATTGGATTTTATATGGGCACAAAGCCAGGCTAATGCACTGTTACAAAATGTTTTAGAACTCTTCTCTTTAGAGGCGGATGCTTATAGGATACATTAATAGAAAATGGTTGAGTTTGGTTTTTAGTTCAAGGAACTAAATGAACTTATAGATAAATAGCAATAATATTATTAACATTTTGTATACTTTGTATAAATAATAATGAATTTTATTTTTTAATATTTATTGAAATTTTTACTTTTATTTTATTATTATTTTTATTCCTTCATATAAATTAAATCCTGCAAACAAATTTTCTTCATTCAAAATGGTTTATATTTTGATTAACAATTTATGGGATATTCCAATTGATGGTGAAGAATTTTGGGAAATTTGATTTACTATCGAAATTATTTGCAGTGCTTTTCATCATGTTAAGCCGGAACATTGACGTTGGCAAGTTTTGAGCAAAAACTTCGGTTGAGATTTCAGCTTGATTTGCTCTGCGGCCAGGCGATTTAATTGCGTTTGAACTGCTGTCAGTTGGTCAACAGCTTCGCAGACAACCGAAACGACAACCAAAAACAAGTGATTCAACTAAAACATGGACATCGGACATGGACATGGCCAGGAGCCAGGGGACGAGGCCGGGCCGGGCTTAAATCAAATTTAAAGCTGTTGCTGCTGCTCTGTTCTGATAAATTATCCATGCATGCATGCCATACTACATGGGCGGCGGGGTAGAGGGGGGCCAGGCCTGGGATATAGTATATATATAAGGATGTGGATCCTACTGCACATGGCATAATGCATGCACACTTAAGGCCTCGAGAGTGCCAGCCAAATGGCATGACAGGGACGGATGCTCGCCCAGATAGCGCGACTGGAAAAAGGGATGGTGGAGGTGGAGGACACAACCCCTGGACCCCATCCCCAACCCCATCCCCAACACATCTCATCTCGTCTCAGCTCGAAAAGCTTAGCAAAATACTTTCATAATAATCTTTATGGCACAACGAGAGGGAAATAGAAAAAAGGCACGAATAAAAAAACAACATAAGAGCGGAACGCGGGCGAAAACTGTTACCAAAAAAAAACGGAAAAACGGAAAAACACACGGCTAAACGAGAAAGGGCAGCCGCATGGAAATGCAGGGGTGGCGTTTTCCGGGGGGGTTGGGATTGGGGGGACTCCAGCTAAATAAAGTGGGGGGCCATACACTGTGATTTGCTTGCATGTTTTTGTTGCTATGCGCACTCCATGTAGTTAGGTTTTTCATGAACACCAAAACTCCAGGGTTTCCAGGGGCGGCGGCCAAAGGGGGGTGGGGGCCGGGCAGCTGCAGGATTTTTGCAGGTTTGACGTGTTTTTTGCGAGATTAAGTTGCGATAATAAATCGCCTGCTTCCTGCGGAAATAACAACTTACCCAGCAAATCCTGCGAATAATTCAAATACGGCATTTCACATATCCTTAAGGGGTTTCCTTTGCATCCTTAAGGGGGTTTTCCTTTTTTTTTCCAAATCTTTTTTAAATGCCATGTTTTCCGACACATGAAAATGATTTTCTAAGTTGCCCAAAATCCATTTTCCATTTCCCCCCCCTCAAAAAAATATTATTTTGATTGGCTTTCAAAATGGGAAACCTGACACTCCTAGTTGCTCCTTTGTTGGCTCAACTATTTTCCAAGGATTTCCCCCTGAATCCTTGCCCACATATAGGGATGCGAATTTGATTCTGTGCAAACACAAGATCGCTAAGCTGCCACCTTTCGGTCAGTGTAGATGAGGGCCAACTCCGTTTTTGGGCTGCCATTTTGTTTGTTTTGCGAAATGCTAAAAGCAAAGTTGGATTATGTACGGCCAAATATGTGCCAGGATATTCGGGTGTGCGAGTGTGTGTGTGTGTGTGCGGGAGTGTGTGTGGGAGTGTGTGAAGATAATACAAGCGAATCTCCAGCAGCGTCCACTGGCCCAAAAGTTGAATGTACGGGGTGTCCGACCACCCACCTGGTGGGGAAGCCACGGCAAGGTGAGTTTTATATGCAATAATTTTCCTTTCTGCTTCTGGTTTCTTTTTTTTTTTTTTTTGTTACATCTCGTTTTTTGCCCCCGAAGTGGGCGTGGCTGCTCTGCATGAGCTGGACTTAATAAATTCTAATGTTTGCTTACCTCGCCCGAAAGGCTTTCCACCTGAAACCGCACACCTTGCACCATATGGCGCCGTTTTGGGAGGTGGGCGGAGGCGGAGGCGGAGGTTAAGGGTTACAATGCAAGGAGCCAGACCCAGAGCCGGAGCCGGAGCCAGCCAGCTGAAACTCGATTTACTTTTATTGCAAATTGCAGTGCTGCAAGTTCTTCCAACTTGCCACCACTCCATGCCACATGCCCCATGCCCCATGCCCCATCTGCAGAGCACACACATGATATAGACATTTAAATGAATGAATAGAGAGATACACAGAGGGAGCAACGGACAGACGGACAAACGGACAAACGGACAAGCGGACAGGCTCATCTCTGGCCTCGGGGGCTAATGTACCTGTATCTGTTAGATGCACCTGCACCTGCACCCCCCCTCCCACCTGTATCTGCTGTTGTATCTGCAACCTGTATCTGTGTCCGTGCATGCAGCTGCATCTGCATTTCATAAGCACACCTCTCGTGTCGGCTACAGTGACAGCTCGATATGACGGGCAGCCAGCAGCAAGCAAGCTCCTGTATCTTGGCCACAAATTGAATGGAACAAGGAGCACAACGACTGCCTCTGCTTGAGGTTGCAACTTTCAAACTTGCAGCATGACAAGCATTGTCTATTGAATTTCCTCCGCATTTCCAAATCATTTCCAGGCTCCTCCTTACCTGCTTACAGAGCAGCACTCGGTTTTTCCTTTCATTTTGGAATATGGAAATGGAAATGCATGCAATTGGATTTTCCAAACGGAAAATTCACTGAGACTTTACACTACATTTCATTTGTTGCCATAACATAATAAGCTAACTATATTTTTTTAGAGCTTTGTAAATGTTGCAATATAAATAGATACATAGTGCAACTTATTTAAATAGTTTTTTGGAAATAATTTACATATTTAAGAACCCAAAGTAAAAGTAGTAAATATTTATTTTATTGAAAACTGGATATTAGATACAAAACCTAGGAAATTCTTGGAAAATTCACATTTAAAAACCTTATGAAAATATAGTTAATATATATTTTTAATAAAAACAGAAACCTAGGAAATTCTTGGTAAATAACTGACTTTTTAAATGTTGCAAAATAAATAGATACATTTATACAAAGTATTTAAATTTATTCGTTCTAAGAATTTACATATTCAAAAACCTTAAGAAGTTGTAAATATTAATTTTATTATACTAGATACAGAAACACTGGGAAATTCTTGGAAAATTGTCAGATTGGTAAATGTTACCGAATAAATAGATACATATTGCATAAGCTGAGTACAACTAATTTTAATTTATTCTGCAAATAATTTACATATTTAAAAACCCGAAGAAGCTGTAGTAAATATTTATTTTATTCAAAAACTGAATACTAAATACAGAAACCTAGGAAAATTCTTGGAAAATGGAAATGGTTTAAAGTTGTGTTTCCTTGGGGGCCTTAAATAACTTAAATCCATTCGTGGGCTTCCACTGTGGAGGAAGGTTCAGAGGAAATAGACATCCTCCAGCCTCCTGCCTCCTGGCTGGATGCCTCATCCACCTGCACCTGACTCGCTCGCCCTGGGAAGCCAGTTAAATGGATTCAAGTTTCTGCTTTTAATTAATAAAGCCATTTCTTTATTTGCTGCCCCGGACAGGTGGGTTTCCGTTTTTGGGTTTTCCAAGGGTTTCGGTTTCGGTTTGGGTTACGGTTTCGGTGCACCACCACCGTGTGGTGCGTTGCGGTGCGGTGCGGTGTCCTGTGGAGTGGTGGTGATTGTCTACCAAGTGGGCGGTCTACGTTCTCCGATTTGGTTTTAAGACTAAGATTAGCGGAACCAGGTCCAGAACTTATACCATCTTCGCTGGGAGCGTTTGGCTGGGACAGCGGGATGTGGCATTGGCTGGGGGCGGACCATCCCAAAGGAGGGCGGACCATCGTCCGCCTGGTCGTCCAAATGGGTTTGGGTGGCCCTTATCACACAGTGGCGGTACTGCTCCATGACCTTTCAAAGGGGAGTAACACTGTAGTTAGTTTTACTGCTCCTGGAAGGATGGAAAGATGTGCAAACCCACATTGAAGCAGTCGCAGGAGCGTTGGCTATGACGCTTCAGGCAGCTCTGCATCTTGGCAGCCACATCCTGGCAGGGTGGAGCCGAAAGCGGTATCACGTGGCGCTGGGCCTGCAGCAGGAGCCGGTTGAACTCCTCGAAGATGGCCTCCTCCGGCCTGGGGAATGTAAGTGAACTTAATCTTGGAAAAACAAGGAATATTATTCTGATAGCTCACATTCGCTGGATGTCCTCGATGGCGCTCATCAGTCCTCGGGATTTGGAGGACTTGCCTCTCACCAGCTGCGGCTCCAATAACTCCTGTTCCCATTCCTGTTCCTGACTCTCTCCTTGATCCGGATCCTGCTCCTGGGATTTTCTCTCTCCTTCCTGTTGATTCTGCGATGTATTCTTTGGATTGTCCATGGTTACTGATGGGGATTTCGCCTGCGCCTCTGCTTCGCCCTGATCCCCGCGCGCCTCTCCTGCCAAAGTGGCTCCCATCCTGGTGGATCTCTTTCCTTCACCTGGATCGGATCTGTGTGCTAACTTGTGCTCCTGTGGACTTTGGCTCAGGCGTGTGAACTCTGTTCTGTTTTTTGATTTGTTTGGAATGTTGTTTAGTCAAACGGATAAAATTTTCATGGCTAGGGATTTTAGATGCTTAAAAATCGAGGAACAAAAATTCCAAATTCAAAAAATAAAAATTAATGAAAACCAGTAAACTGACAGAACAATCGAAAAATGGCTGAAAAATTGGAGTTAAATAATTAAATGGAAAATCTTTACTTTCGCAGGTTTCCAACCTGTCAGAGTGGACTACAATGTTGGACCCGAGGACAGCCCGCACTCCCTCGCCCATGATGATCCATGTTACATCCTATTCCCCTCCCCCTTTTGGTGGAGGAGTTTGGAATTTTTGCTTAATTGCGCATTAGAGGGAAAAGTTTTCCTGTTTCCGGCGAATGGCCACAACGCACAACACATTGCGAAAGTTCCGGCAGACAATTTGACGATGCTCTGTCCATCCGTCAATTGCAGGATGCCCGGATGCCCTCGGCTACCTGCAGCTCCCACCTGGCCAGCTCCGGGCCACTAATCAAGCAAAAGTGACCCACGACCCCAGGTGCAGGCAGGTCGCCCAAAAAGTTCCCCCACCCCCCCTCTCCGGAGCATAAAAAAGTCAGGGATAAGTTTGTTGTGCCTGGCCTGGTCTGGCCCGGCCCGGCATTTCGTTATTGGAATTTTCATTGGCCACAAAAATACTTTTTCGATTAAACTTTAACGGCGCGTAAAATGCCAGGCCAACAACCAGAACAACAACAACAACGACGACGCCAAATGGCCGGAAAAAATGCCAAAAGAACACCAGGAGAGGAAAGTCCGGAGGTTCGCAGGTTCAAGTCCAAATCAGAAAATGATTAATTACGGAATGTTTTGGTACACATCTCCCCCCCACCCATCTCTCAATCCCCTCCCTGGGGTCATGGTCCCACGGCTTCTGCTCCTGCTCCTCCTCCCGCTCCTTCTCCCGCTCCTCCTGCTCCCGCTCCCGCTCCTCCTCCATCTTTGCGTGGCCTGCCAAATGCCAATTAGCGGAAATATTTCACGTGGCCGACGTCGCCGACTAATGGAAATAAATTAGTTTCGCCTCCTTGTCGGCGGTCCCACATCAAAAATGTTAAATACGCGCAGAGTCCCCGGTTTTTCCACGTTTGCCGGAGGTGTGGATGAAATTCCTGCCCCCAAATGGGAAATGGGCAATGGAAATCAGCGCCGTGGCCGGAAAACTGAATCAGCGGGTACTCCCGTAAACAGATGCCAACTATCCCGTGGATGCAACCGAAATGTGACACCAGAGATGTGGAGTTTATATTCCGGGTTAAGTGTGTATTTTGATGGGTATAATTTATTAGATAGATAAAACGATGGAAATATTATTATATTAATACATTTGAAATATAAAATTAATTTTAAATATATAAAAAAAAACATATTTTTCAACATAAAATAGCAAAGAAAATTGTATCTCATAAAATCTCAGCCCCTTGAAATATAATTATTAAAATATTTTGAAAGAAAAGAAAATGCTTACATTGTATATTTTAGTAACTAAATATATTCTCCTTGAATTAAAAATATATTTAGCATGTTTGAATTAAGAACTTTTGTTTAAGCAATCCTAAAATTAAAGCGAAGTTTCTATGGAAAATCCAATGTTTTTGCAATTAAAAATGCATACAGAAATAATGTGTAGAGGAAATGTTTACCTGGCCGAGTGGCTCTCGAATCCACCGATGGCCACCAACTCATCACTGCATTTCGCATCTGTATTTGCAACTGCATCCTCATCCACATCCTCATCCACATCCCATCTAGCATTGTTGGTTTGGCCAGAGCAGCGAGCCGGAAAGTTCATTTGGTCGCCGGCATTCATTTCCCATGTCCACTGCCCCTGTCCCGGAATCCCCTCCAAAAGCCCGGACACTGGTCCCGGTTTCGCCCTTTAATTGCCACACCCCTTTTGGAAGGGATATTTAGGGGTGGTCCATGAGTCCATGAGTCCATGATCAGGCTGGAAATACACAAGGATTACAATCAGCATGAAAATCAAGCGTCAAAAAGTTTTTACCACCACGTAATCCGCAGCAGTTTTTCATCTTCAGCGGCATGCGAGTGGATGTGACACGCCCCTCGGCCGCCCCCTGGCCTTGGATCAGACCAGATGTGCTGCAGCATCAGTGGCAGGAGGAGGAGTAGGAGGAGCAGGAGGAGGAGGAGCAGGGCAGGAGCAGGAGCAGGAGCATTAGCCGAGCACGTTCAACTTTACAGTGGCACGCGAAACCGCACAAAATGTCGCCGCCCCACTTGCGAACCTCTTACTTCACTTCATTCACTTCATCACACTCTCAATCCCCCTCTAGCCCCCCACTCCCCACCCCTGCAAGTCGCAATTTCAGCCCCCCCTTTTTGCCACGCTCATGCTACGCGAATTTTTCGCACATTTTTGCCCCTTTTCGTTTTATTTTTATTTGTTGCCTAGTAAATTCATCAAGGGGTATATTCGGAGTTTCTATTGTTATTAAGGGATGTAATTTATGCAATTCTAAATAATTAAATAATTCTACAAAATACTAATTAAAGGAGTTATTATAAATTTAGTGGTTTTTGTTATTATGTTTATTTGTTTAAGGGTTATTTGGCAGCGCAAGTAATTGCAACTATTTTAAAAGGAATGTAGATAACATTTAAATTATACAATAAAGCAAGCATTACAAATTAAAATACTTAATAAATATTACTAATATATTAAACCTGATTTCCTGAATGCGAAGATACTTATATATATTTTCCAGTTGTTAAAAACTGAAAGCACTAACAAAAAAAAACACCATTAAACACACTTGTTTGTGAAAAGTCCCGCACTAAAGTGTTAAATCCATAATAAAACCGGGTTTATCTTGATGGCCCGATAACTGGCAAATGATCGAAGAAGTACGTACTTCCCAGATGCATTCGCTTGCATTTCCGGAGCACATCTTTGATGGCATCTATTTCAAATCAAATGATGCCATTCCATACTTTTATGGCTGGGCGTAAAAGAAATAGTAGTACGGGGTATTTTATGGTTGGCAAACTCTTTTATGGACTCCATTATTTTTTTCTCAGCTGGCTGGATGCTGGGCGGGATGGATGGATGGTGGGTTGGCCCTGGCTTCGTTTGCTATATTTTTCAGCATATAAATTTTCGTTCAAGTTGAAAAGTTTCACATACTCCTGTCACGTAACGCGCAGTGGGGTCCTCCTCGGGATGCGGGATGCGAGTGGAGCAGGAGGAGGAGCAGGAGTTCCTAGAGGGGGAGTTGTAATGGTGGGTGGGTCTCAGTGGTTCCAGTGGTTCGCGTGCTGAGCTGAGGTCACGCCACGCTGGCGTCCGAGCCGCTAATTTATGGCCCGACATTAGAATGCAATCATATTCACTTAAAAAAGTGCATAACTTTTAACTTCCGCGCGTTGCCTGACTTTGGCCTGTCATCATTTATGTTGCAGTTGCAGTTGCACTCGCACTTGCAATACTTTCACCCATTACCTGTGCCCTCTGCTTGCTGCTCTTCCCCCCCGGAAAAGTTACTTTTGTTGCACTTGAGCTTAATTGCTGTACAAATTGCTGCTAATCGAGCGTGTGTTGCGTGCGGAGTTTCCAGATACATTTCAGTTTCACACTGACTTTTGGCGGTGACTGTACTTTCCGGGACAGAATGCACTGATTAATGGAGGGGTAACTGGAATATATATATATTAAGTTAATTATCTTTATTATTTAAATGTTAATGCACGTAAAATATGCATGACAGAAAATTATGGAATATAGCATGACCAGAAATATGATTAAAAGAGAATTTCCACGATCAATTTAAATATACAGAATTTACTGATTAATACAATGAGTAATTTTTTAGTTGCATATTTTTTTCAGTTAATTATCCATTTTATTTATATTCCGATGTAGGTAAATTACTCATGACACACGAAATCCAGCAAATGGAATATATACTAATTAAATATAGCGCGACCAGAAATATGATTAAAAGAGATTTTCCACGATCAGAGGCGGATATTGATGAATGCCGCTTCAATTAAAATCCATGTCATAAATTTAGAGAAATGCTACGAATGCATTCAAGATTAATTCGAATGATTAATCACATGTCCAGATACATATGTCAGCTTAATAAAAGAAGTGAATGACGGCTGATTAATTGCTGATGAGCATGTGCTTTGGTTTGCCCGATATTAATTAAACTTAAATTTGCCATGATTGATAGCAGATGCGGCATGAAAAACCGTTTTCCCTCCTTATCAGGGAAAATCGAGAAAATCCGCAACAACAAAAAAAAAAAGAAATCTCATCATAAGCTATATGCATATGCAAATGAATAAAATCTAAAACCGAAACCGAAACCGAAAATTGTAAGCCGCCTTCGGCAGGAGCGGCCCACCAACTGACCCGTAACATGTGTCGCCCGTCCCAGCGGACATGCCACGCCCACTTTCTAACCCAGCCCGGCCATATCCTATCTGGATCCCGCATATATACATATATTCCTCTCCTCTCCTATCCTCTCCCCTTCTGTTTCTGTTTCTGCTGTAACATAAGCCGCAAAAAGATTTTCGACAACGGGCGGCAGCAGCAAAATGTGAAAACCAAAGAATTATTGCCTTGTCGCCTGTCCCTGACCTGACCCGCTCCGCTTCACATGGCCAGTCGGAGTCGGGTCTTTTTTTTCGGTTGGGCTTTTTTTCGGGTCGGGCCATCCCAGCAGGAACAGGAGCAGGAGCGGTTCGGGCGGGTTGCGGGGATCGGGCGTAATCTTTGTGCCAACGCCTACGTCGGCGTCAACGTATCCCCAGGCAGCCGGTTTACAATTTTCAGCCGACTCCATCCCAAGGATGTCCATCTGGCTGGTTTCAAGCTTTTGGGAAAGGATTCCATTCTCAGAAAGTTGGGTAATTTATTTAGCTAAATATTAAATAAATATTCCAATTTTAATAAAAATAGAACTGGGTTTCTATAATCTTAAATATATATGTTAAAAGAGGGTTTCAAAGAGCAAAGATAATGGTTTCTATCTAACAATGACTATTATTATTAATTTTAGATTTAGGATATTATAATTATTTAATTATCATAAAAATAGCTTACTAAGAATTGCATTTCTATAATCTTATATATATAAAAGTCAATTTAAATTAGGAAAGTTAATGGTTTGTATTTGACAATGCTATTTAAATTGTGTCAATGATTTATATATTTTTTTTAAACTATAAATTAGTCATTAATTAATATTTTATTACGAATATTCCCTGAATTAATAATTACATTTACCAAAATTAAAAACGTTTCAAAGAACTATAAAAAGCACTGTTTAAATAATTAAAATGGTAATAAATAAATGTTTAGCTCCATTTAGGGACACCTCAGTCTATGGCACTTTCACCCGCTTTCGCCGGCTATGAAGGACCTTTCTCTAGCTGTTGTTGTTGTTTCCAGTGATGTTAATGCCGTTGTGTGTGCATGTGTGTGAGTGTGAGAGCGAACGTGTGTGTGTGTGTGTGTGTGTGTGAGGTGTTTGGTTAAGCACATAATTAATACGAAATTTGATTGCCTTTGCCGCGCTGGGACCGGAAGTGGAAGTGGAGGTGGAGGATGGGGGTGGGGATGGGGGAAGAAGAAGCATCACCGGATGCGGGCGTCCTCTGCTCTCTACCCATCTCGCTCTCTCCCTGAGAGGGGGGAGGAAAGGGGAGGGAAGAGGTGTGGGGTTTAAGTGAAAGTTAAATTAAAGTAAACTCGACTCTTGGCAACCTGTCTATCTCCTCCTCCTCCCAACCCCAACCCTTCCCTTCCCTACCCGCTGCGGTTTGCCGCTTAAACGCTTGTGGTTTAATT
>JAJJHY010001290.1:10244386-10266323 GCA_021224005.1 Drosophila setifemur
GGGTCTGACCAGTGTGACCAGGCCACTCAGTGCGGCAGAAAGGGTGGCCAGGCTGGTGGAGGACAAACACAATCAGAGCCCCAGAAGCAGCGCCAAATGCGAAATCAAATTAAGCAAAGTGCGCAAACATCGATAAGGCAGCGGCGGTCGAGGCTGACGGGATGGGATCCCAGGGATGCCCTGCCCTCCAGCTGCTCTCCTTGCTCTCCCAACTGCAGCATTCCGAACTGCAGCAGGACCGGGTCGGATGAGGAGAGGGAGCCACAACCGCAACCATCGGGTGAGGGGAACGAAGGGTTCTTTGGGTTGTCAACTGTAAAGTAGGGTAGATTACATTGCTTTGAATGATGCCGCCAGCCAAGGAGCAGAGCAGAGGGTACACTCCACAGAGAAGCCTCGACCCTATTGATGCCCATTAATGGGAATCAATTAAACCGCAACCCAAGAGGAGGAGCTGCGAACTTTGAACTTAAATTAGGAAAAGGAACTTGGAACTTAGAAGTCAGAACTCCGAACTCAGAACTCAGAACTAGGCCAGGACGCTATCGGATCGGATATGCCCCGGGGAAATACCGAATAGTGCAGGTCATGGCACCAGCCCAAGGAAAAATCAACAAAAAAGGAAACTGTCGAATGGGCGAGGGACCGGGACAGGAGCAGGACGGGGGTGGACAAGAATGGCAAGCCATCGTCTTTTCGCATAGACAAAACCAAAGGACAACGCACAACTAAGTGGAACTGCAAAAAAAGGAACTAACTCCGAGGAGGTCATCTCCAGTTGGGAAACGAAGTTTCGGATGCTCTACTCCAGAATATAATATAATATAGAATTTCAGATTTTTTTGTATCTTAAAGATAGTTTTAATATCTAGCTGTGGCACTATTCTCTCTCACGGATCTCGAACTACTTGTATTAATGCTTTTCCCATTTCTTGAGGGCATTGAGAAATTGCCTTTCAGCTGCGGGTTTGGAACTCGGTGACATTTTCCGGAATCAGCCCCGGACCCGGACCGCAAAACCCGGACTTGCACTGGCCCAGTAACTCGAGTAATTGGTAGCACGTCCCCCTCTGTCAGTCAGTCCCTTCCTGCCCTGCCAGCGCCCCTGACAAGCCGTCGTCATTGCCATTGCTCATCTTCAGCGCTGTGTGGCCCGCAAATGTGTCTTTGTCAGTGCGTCAGTGGAGCGTGCCGCGTTGCAGTGCCAGCATGAGGCATCCACAATCCACAATCCCCAACCCCTCTCAGTACCCCCCCTCAGCACCCGCCCCTGTGTGGGCTATACGCAAATGCTTTGGCATATCAAAAGTGAAACTTTGACATATAATTTCTCGCATGGATTTTCACTTTGACGGCATAAACGACGACAATGCCACATGCCTTTTGTTGGAAGCCGAAGCTGGCAAATGAAAACGGAGACATGGAGACAAGGAGACGGATCCGGAGCAGAGCGGAGAACACAGAAGACAGAGGAGGAGGTGGATCCGGCCTAAGTTCGACTTGGTGGCGGGGTGAACGAACATGTCGTTAGATTTTCCTGGCAACGCCTCGGGCCGAGCTCAACCCAGATACAGAGGGACACACATATGCTCGTACATATATAGAGAGACAGGATTCCAAAGATGCCATCAGCGGCGTCATCAATTCAAACGCTTGGCGCTGTCATTTGAATTGATGGGCAACCAGCCAGGTGATGGAGATACATGGGCAAGGATTGCTTCTGCATATGGAGTATAGTATATATGAAACCAGGAAAGGGGTTAGCTTAGGGATATATGTTATATTATATATTCACCGGCTGCATAAAATTCAGATCCTCCATTCTCAGCTTAATCCTGAGTTTCTTCTTCATTCGCTTCTCCTGAGGATCCTTTGCTCCACCACTCTCCCTGGCCATTTCCAGAGGCATCTCGAATTCATCATAGTTGGGCTTTTGAATGTGATTCCCCTGCGAATCCATATAGATATCCTCCCTCCCGCCGTTGTTCTCGAACAAACGACTCAGATTGACTGCCCCGTTGAGAAGGTGGCAAATGGGCAGGTAACCCTTGTCCGTAGGACCACTGAAGATGATCCTAACAAGTAGATTCAAGTACTCGAAGGTTTTAGCCGAAAGGCGAAAACGGCGGTAAGCCATGCCATTCTAAAGAGGGGAAAAACTGGAGTTCTTGGAATCATTCCCATTGTGGATACTACCGATAACCACTCACCTCGTGGAGACGGACCACATGGCTGACGTGAACCTCGTTTCCTCCTATTGCCTCCGAATCCTGCTGCATTTTTTCACTTCCCAGAAAAAAATTTCATATATGAAAAGTTTAATTCAAAAACGCTCTAGAGATGTGCTATATAGGGAAATATCGATAAATTTATTTAGGAGAAAGGTCACACTCTGAACACTCTCATTTATATCAAAAGATACTAACTAATATTTAAATATATTATTTACTATTCTGATTAACAAAAACATTAATTTAATGTTGTATACAAATTTATCGATTTCCCTGGGCAACAAAAAATGTATTATTCTGTAAATTATATAACTTCCCACAAAACTTAAAGATGCAATCCGATATGACATAAATAGCTACTGTCACATGAGCACATGAACAATATATAATTCCCATTTCAACCGATCTCCCTCCTCCCCCCCCGCCCCTGCTCTTTTGTTTTTCCCCTCCGGATGAGTTCTTTGGGGTTTTTGTATGGAAATTTAGAAATTATGTTTTCTTGTCTTTTAATTAATAATCTCAAGGGTGTTTCTGCCCCTTCTCTAAGCCAGCATGAGTAAGATGGAGTTGGATGTGGATGTGGATTTTCCCAGGGCATGGGTTGGGGAGGGAGCAACGGGGCGTATGAGTAACATGCGAAAGCAATATTTGTTGCTGGCTAAAAACCAAGAGGCAGCTGTGTGCTGTGGCTCAAGCTGTGGATGCTTGTTTTTGGAGACCCCCCTTTTTCCCCCGCCCCTGGATTTTCCCCCCGCTGTGATGGAGTAACTTTTATGGCTTGCCTGCTGCTGCTTTTCGGGGGGCGTGTGTCTGTGGGTTGACAATGTGATTTACATTTAATTAAAATCGTATTTACTCGTTAGATAAACAAACACGGAACTCAGCCTGCTCCTCCATGGAGGATGCTGGATGCTGGCTGCTGGCTGCTCTTGCATCATTAGGCACTCGAAGCTTGGATTGGTAGCTGCCAAATGGTTACCGGGATATGGTTGTTGGTTGCTGGTTGGAGGAGACTCTGTTCCCTGGTCCCTGTCTCAGGTGATGGCCCTCCTGCCACTTGGGTGTCAGTTTGGCGTTGACGTTGACAGGGCGACATGTCAGAAATAACTCGGCGCCATCGATCGCCGAAGGCAGGCCAAAAATAAAACACTCTACCTTTGGGAAAAACCCAGCTTCCTCTCTCTCTATCTACAACCAAAAAAAGAAAAGCCCAACGAACAAAAAAGAAAGAAAAGAAAATGACAAACAAACCTGTCGCCAATTTCAACGAGTCATCGATAACCAAAGCCTTCAAAAACAAAAACCAATTTCAAATTGGTAAATGGAAAATGGAAAACACATAAAAATGAAAACCATTAGTTAGTTGGTGATTTAATATAGTTCTTCCTGAAATCGAATTAAACTCCACTTGATTAAAAATAAATTATATACTGCCATTTGTCTGAGTGCCAATTAGGCATTAATTTGAAATGTCTGAAGTACTAAATAATAACTGCTTTGATATGCAATTATTTTACCCATATTATATCTTTCAATTCCACAATGGATCGGGGGGGGGGATTGCGGATTGAGGGGGTTGGCTTTAACTCCGAATCCGAATCCAAATCAAGTTGTCAATCGGTTCTGGCATCGGACATTAATTGCAGGAAGTCGTTGCCAAATTAGTGTCAGGCCAAATGCAGTTGTGGTCTTTAAGAGAAACCTCCAATCATCGTGTTGGGCGGAGGAGTTGTGCTCTTTTTTTTCCTCCCCCCTCCCCCTTCATCCTTCCCAGAAAACCTTCGGAGCTCTCCGTTCAGCAGGCATTGTTTCCCTCTTGTTTTGACTTGATGACCGAGTTAAACAAACACACGCCGCACAAACAAGGACCCCGACTGGAGTCCGGAGTCCGGCTGGAGTCCGGAATATGGGATTCCGATTGAAGGAACAGGAAGAGCAGGAGGACGAGGACGAGGAGTGAGCCTTCGAAATGCAGCCCATGTCCAATTTGCATGGCTATTGTGTGGAGTTTCAGTTCGGAGGAGGTTCTCCGGTTGCCCAGCTATCCAGCTCTCCGGTTTTCTGGTTCTCCGGAGAAAGCAGGGTGGAGCTGGAAACCGGAGGAACACCATCCCCTGCCAAATGAACCGTGATAGATGGATGTGAGTGCCCATTTCCGGCATTTATCACTGGTAATTTCATGTGTCAACTTTAAAATAATTTTTCTGTTCTGCCGGCAACCGGGCCACGCCCCCTTTTGAGAGGCGTGTGTCCCGAAAGGCCAGCAAAAATATATACTCCTCTCATTAGCGGGCCATAAAGCTAATTTCGTTCCGCCGATTGTTGTGCTCTATAATTTCTGGAATTTCTGCACAAAAATAATAACAAATGCGGCAGCCTTCACAATATGCATTAATTATATTTTAATGATCAACCTGGCGGTGAGTTCCACGAAATTCCACGGGTTAATTGCACAATTCGGAGAGCCGTAAATTCGAATTGTATATTATATTTCCAAAAATTAAGTATTAAAGTGATTAAATTGAAATTAAACGTGATCTGCAATCTGATTATTCTGCATTTGTTTTCCATTATTTCCAAATAAATAAAAATATCTCTCCGGTTGTTTAATCGATTTTTGTTGATTCGAACTGTTGCTTTGTCCTCCTACTGCTCCTGCTCCTTGCCCTGCTCCTGCTCCTTGCCCTGGCCCTGCTCCTGCTCCTTGTTCATCATTTACAAAGCTTTGTCTCCGATTTTTTGGGGAAAGGTAGCTGGGTGCTTGTAAAACAACGACAAGGACAAATTCGTGCGATAGCAAACAGAATTGAAGGCAGGGTTGGGAATGGGTTGAAAAGAGGGGGCGGAACTGGGGGGGGAGTGGCATTTCGTAGGGGGGTCAGATGCTTGAAGTGTCAATACAAATATAAATCAATGTTCGGGCCAGGTTAGCAGACCCTCAAAAAGGTAACATGCCTAAGCAGTTGTTGCTGCTGCTTTTGTCTTTCGTCTTTGCAGGCAATCAATTTTAACAAGCAGACACCGAAAATGCCTGTTTGCCAGTGGCTTAGTCAAGAGGGGGTCATACGAAAATATTTACACAATCTTGGAAGGAAATAATTCTGATTTGGGATATTACTTGTACTTTCTAGAATTATCTTAGGTAAACTAAATTACTAGAAACAAAAGAAAAGATTTTTGTGTTTTTTTTTTACCCTTAAAGAGAAACCCCCCTTTGAGCCCCGCCCCTGTTCAATGCATTCATCATGTTAACTAAAACTTTAGCTCTGCTTGGCCAACTTCAGGTTGGCATCTTCCTAATTGGTTGCCAGTTTGTTTTTGGGATCACATTTATGCAGATAGCTGCCAATAGATGCGAAAGGTGTGCAGACAAATCAAGTTCAATTGGAATTTCTCTGAATATGCAGGTATATATATATATATATCCTATCTGAACCGTATGGTTAGAAGACCAAATGAAGACGTGTTCGCAGCTCAGATTTTTGTTGCGAAACCTGGAAGCTAAAAAAAGAAGCGAGCAACTAGAAAACTTTCTAGAATTTCATTTAATTTGCAGTTCCGCAGAGTGTCTTCTCCCCATCTCCCTCTCTCTCTCTCTCTCTTTCTCTCTCTATCTCTTTCTCTTTCTACATCTCCCTCTCTCGCCATCTCTTTCTTCTCCAGCTTGACAGTAATTAGAGCGAGTGAGAGGGGAACAGAGAACTATAGGCCGCACAAAAAAGTTTTCAGACTATTTTTTTTGCTATTTTTTGTGTTGTTGCTGTTTTTTTTTGTTTTTAACTTTTATTTTATTTTTTAGCTCTTCAGCTTTTCAGTTTTCTTATATTGCAGCTAGAGAAGCTCCCCGGTTGCTGGCTTTGTTTTTGTTTCGCTAGAATTTGTTCAATTTAATGTAACATGGTAGAGAAAACAGCAAACTGAAAAAAAAAAATTGGGCCAGAAAATAGGAGACGGGGGAAAAACACAACATGGAAAACTGAAAACAGAAAACTGAAAAGTTTGCGGTGACGTCGGAAAATTCCATTCAAGGCATTGCGGATAACCTTTAAGGGGGGGGGACAACTTTAAAGGTTTCCCCACATTTCCGGGGAGTCCCGAAAAATGGAATAGAAAAGCAGAAGCTACTAAGGCGATTAGATTGGTCAAAGGATGTTTCGGTCCTTGGTCCTTGGGCCTAAGGCGTTGACAAATGCAAATGTCAAAGGTCACAAATGGGAAGATTGCCTTTTGATTGCAACTTTTAGAGATTTTTAAAACAATTAATTTAGAGTTTAATTATAGTTAAATAAGTTCATTAGTTGATTAATTTTCCCGATTAATTCCAAATAAAAAACCCTTAGTTTGCATTATTTAATTTATTAAATATCAATTTCCATAACCCATTAAATGTTAATTAAATATGTGAGAATGGGTATATGGAAAACTCGGCATTAAGAGAGACTGGGAAACTGAATCTTATCGTTCACCTCGGGGAATTCATCCGGCTCCTCGGTGACCTTGTTGGCCAGGCGATATCTGCGACGTTCATCATAGAAGTTAAAGTGGACAACCAATAATCGTAGCATGCGCTCACAGCGTTGTCCTCCTGCTCCCTGGCCTCCTCCAGATTTTGGGACATCTGCTGCTGCTGCTGCTGCGGCAGCTGCTTCTTCTGCTACTACTTCAACCATGCCCTTTCTCTGCGCCGCTGCCTTCTTCTGCATGGCCCGCCACTCGTCCAGGGTGAACTGCACCGGCTCATCGACGGAATCTTCGAGAGCATTGGCCTCCGATTGGGTGGACACATCGCTATCGGACTTGGAGCGCTTCGATTTCTTGCCAGCCTTGCTTGTAGACGGTCCGGTGCCGTAGAATTTGGTGTGCTCCTGGATGTCCAGCAGGGGGGATCCCCAGTTGTGGGCCCCGCCTCCATTGCGCTTGTCCACGGCCTTCACCCCGGTGCGGTCCGAACCCGACTGGCGGTCATGGAGTCGCGTGCGGCTGGTCCTGTCCAGATTGGGGCGATCGAAGCGATGACGGGATAGGTTGCTCCGGTTGGAACCACGGCTGGGCTTGCGATCCGGAGAGTAATCCGGGGGGAGAGCGAAATTGCGGCTATCCAACTTCTGGGTATATGGCTTACCCTTCTTCGAGATCGGGGCTTCCCTCTTCGGGATCGGGGCTTCCTTCTTTGATTTTGAGAGTACCTTCTTTGGGTTTGAGGCATCCTTCTTGGGTGTTGGATTGCTCTTCTTCCCAGCCACATTTTCCATCAGCACCGCCACATTATCCTTCCTGCCATTCGATTTCTCCTTCTTCCCCGGCATCGGTTCCTTTTTGGAAGTCGGATTCATCGAGAATCCCTTCTTGCCCCCGAACTTGCCCTCCGATGATGACTTCTTCCCGGCATTGGCATTGGTATTGTTGGCATTGTTCCCCAGCGACTGCAACTTCGGCGGCTTCTTGGCCCTAATCTTCAGATCCTTGGGGTGCGAGTCGAATCCATCGTCGTCGAGGAAGAGCAAATAGTAGCGATTGCAATTCATTTTTGTAAAGGAATTTGTTTTTTTGTTTTTCACTTCTAGGCGGAGAGCTGTCCAGGAGAAAATGATTCGGAGTTAAGTACTGGATCTGGCGACAGACAGAGTAGAAGTGATTCAACCAGCCTATGTGGTTGCTGCCGACTCCCTCGGTGACAGGCGACATGAGTTTGATTTCCCAGAAGCATTGCTTCCAAAAATATTTCACAGCATTAAATAGCATAAGAATTTCGTTAATTAACTAGTCAAAGTATCTTTTGTGGTGGGCAGTGAAATTTCCCTGAATGCAGAATTGCAATGCAAAAATATTTAACATATGAATTTCGTTAATTAACTGCCACAAAGTAGTTATTTCTTGTGATGTCCTGCAATTACCAAACAAATTAAATCTGGCTGCAGTGGCTCAACTTTGGCCATCTCAATTTTCCGGCATTATTATCCAGCAAGTTGGCGTGGCTCCGTTTTATTTTGTATTATTTTTGGCTCTGGCTCCATTATTCCTTGGCTATATTGTTCTGCTCCGGAGTGGTCACTCGTGGCCATCAAGTTTTGCTGTCATAAGTCATGTGTCCCGAACCAAGTTTTCCCGGGGGGGATCCCCTCATCCTGCAGCATCCTGCCTCGAAACTTGCTGCTGTACTTATGAAAATTAGTTTCTGCTGCTTTCTGCTCCTATTCCTCATAATTAAAGTGCAAATAAAAAACTAACTGGCGAACAAACAATTGCAATTAAATGTTGTTGTTTGTACTCACATTTATTTGTTGCTCCTCCAGCTCCTCCTGCTCCTCCAGCTCCTCCTGCTTCTCCATATATATTTTGTGTTTTTTTCGCAGCTTGCGCCGCTGTGCGGGAACATAATTCACTTTTTATTATCTCATATTTTATAGAAACTTCCAGTTTCAGGCGCAGGGAGCTGGGGGTGGTGGACACCCTCCTCCTGCCTGGCTGGTGTGAGATAGATGGATATATATCCTCCTGCAGGGGGGGGGGGTCCTGTGTAAGCCACCCCGTTGTGTCGTTTAATTCATTTAGTTTACGCTTTTAGCGCTTTATTTGCTTAACTGCAGTTTGCATGTGTGCTCAAGTCGGGCTATGTGTGTGTGTGTGAGTGTGTATCTGTGTGGGCATAATTGCAGCACTCACACAGTGGAATGCACGCACTGGATTTTGCAATTACTCCGCTTGACAAACAGCCACATCAAAAACAGCAACACCAACACCAACAAAAACAAAAACAAGATACAACCACAACAAGGAGCCGCAACGCACTGAGAAATTAATCAAAATATGAACAATTCAAGCAAACGGCCAACTTAGTGATGTAATCAAATATATAGCAAAAAATATCGAAAGCAATTGCAGATCAAAGTAACATAATAAAATCCATTCAAAAAGTAGTTTATTTAGTTTAGAAAAGCTCTTATTTGGTCTTTGGAAAATAGTATCTTTTGCTATTGTTTCAATAGAAATCATTTAATTAACTGGATATATTTAATGCCGATTTGTTGATGCCCCGTTGCCATCTCTAATTAATGCCTCGCCACCTTTACCCCCCGCACCCCCCCGGGAAAACCGCAGATGCTGCCATTGACAACGCCTCGCTGCACTTTGCATTTGCCGTGCGGCGCATCCTTTTGCCTGTTTGCCAGCCAAATATCAGCACATTTTGCGTTTAAGCCAAGTGTAAACATTTTAGCGAGCGACGGGCAAACAAAAGACGCAGCCCCCGCCCCCTCCTTTGCATCTACCTACGCCACTGTCTCTGGCAGAGGAGCGCACTTATCGATTTCATTAAGCAGCCGAGCTTTGGCCACAGCAACAACAACAATAATAACAACAACAATAAGAACAAAGTAAGTAAACATAACTATTTAGGCATTTCATGTGCAACAATTTTCCATTTTAATTAACAATCTGGCAGAGCTGGAAAACTTCAAATGGCAGAGAGAATCGCTGGAATTCCGACTAATTTCCTCAGGGCACACACATTTCAGCCAAAGCCTTTTCGAGAAATTCATTCATTAAATAAAAAGCTAATGAAAACCAAAACCGAAAAATAAATCAACAGTATAAACAACAATTCGCAATTCGTTATGTTTTAAGCTTTATTTGCATTCCTTACGACAAATATGTATATGCCAAAAAATGTACTTATTACTCTCACTAATAAACAAATAAATATTGGTTAGTAAAGTTTCGTAAATATTTCACATATTGTGGCTTACTTTAATAAGAAATTCTTGAACTAAATTCTTTATAAAGCCACAAAAAGAGAAGTGAGTATATATATATCCTATATACACAAATTGGAACAGACTACAAGGGGCTGGAAAAACTCGCACTTGTAATTGTTACAGCTGCTCGGGATAACTTTTTTTTTGTGTTGGCTTCTATTTTCTTACTTTATTTTAATTTTTATTGTGCGTCTGGCTGGCGTTCATCGTTACTTTTTGTACTACCCGGCGTATACGTAATTTTTTACGATCCCCGCCTGGATGTGTGCGTCTGTTGGTGGGAGGGTGGAATCTGGAGGGTTCAGGGGTGGCTTCTATTTATGCCCTCGTAGGTCGAAAGCCAAGCTCCTTCTTTTCGTTTGTTGTACGCTTTTCGATTTGCCATTTGCCATTTGGAATTCACTTCATTGAATTGTTAATTTTATCGCTCGCATGGATGGCGTTTAGAGGCATCCCATTGCATAACTTTGATTTTGTGCGAGGCGCTCTTCGTTCTTTATTGTCATTGCCTCTGCCAGCCGCTTTTATTTGTGGTTATTACACACAGACCCTCTATATATCCCCCCCCTCTATATCTCTCTGAATCATTTGCTCATATTAAATTTTATTGCTCGCGGTATTTCCTCATAAACATTTTGTTGTTTTTTTTTTGGGGGGTTTTCATGATGCGGTGCAGCCAATATGTTTGATTACATTGCGAGGTGAGATCGAAATGTTTGCTTAAGGCAATGGGAAATCTTTGCAATTTTAGCCTGAATAAATATCTGTATTTATTTTAATTTTTTATAAATTTATTGATTATAAATAGGCCAACTTTCATATTTCTCTTTTTTCTGATATTTCATATATTTTTTTGTTNATATATATATATATATATAAATGTTGCCATTTTTATTACAATATTTTGAGACTCCTTCAAGGCGTTGTGGGCGTGGCCGTATCCTGGTGGGAGCTGCACGAGTTATAATGGCCGCTGGTTGGCGTGGCCGTATCCTGGTGGGAGCTGCACGAGTTATAATGGCCGCTGGTTTTGGCTTATTGCTTTGGGGCCCAGTCTTGTTGGCCAGCAAATTGTGGCAATATTACACACAAGTGTGCCTCCGATTGCCAGAACACAAATGCTACAAGCGGATACACAGATACAGAGTGAGGGAGTAGGGGAGAGAGAGAGAGGATGAGATAGAGAGAGGGAGATAGAGGAAGGATGAGGGAGGAACAGAAGCATATCCTGACCACTGGTGTGCTGGTCCAGTCAGCAAAGAAGATGTAACGGAAATAGCATAAACTGACAGCTGCCGAGGAGTTTAAGGATTCGAACAAAGGATACCCATTCTAATTTATATATATACAGGGAATTGATTTATTTAATTCAATCTACCAAATAAAAAGGGGAAAAGAAAAAGTTTTTTTCTTTTACCAAGTTTCTTTGCCTCAGATTTTGCCTCAACTTTTAATTTTTATTAAAATTTGATTTAAAAAGTTCATCATATTTCTCCTAAATAAAAAAAGGATACCATAGCACCCATATACCCTTCGATTCCCCTTAGTTTTGGTGAAAGTCAGCGAAGATTTCTGGCTTTGCCTCAAAGGAGAAATTTGCATTTTTTGCAGTAAATTCAATATTTTCCTTTATGATTTTCCGCTGGCTGCTGCTGCTGCTGCTCCTCCAGCTGACTGTCTTTGCCCATCCTGGCTTCCAGCTAAACCCCCCTCCCCCTGCCGAATCCTTCGTCCTTTGAGCCATTTTTTCGCTGCCAGCTTCGGATTGGCCTCTCGTTCGTTTCATGTGCAGAGAGTTCTGCATGTGATATTAAGCCCAGGACCAAGTCGAAGACAAACATATTCTGGCAACAGGACACAGGAAGCACAAACTGTGGAGGGGCCCACGGAGAAGGACGAGGCAGGACGCGACTGTCATTTGCCTGATAGACGGAAGAGCAGGATGACGCGTCCTTTGGCAAGCGATTCGCCGCCTGCCCGAACCGTTCTCCGCTCCTACGAAATATCCTTTCTGACTTCGGATTTTCGGATTGGGTGGCCACTGAGGGGAGGGGAGGAGGGGGGAGCAGGCCTTTTGTCCTTGGCTTCAAGTGCTTGTGCCTGATTTCGGAAATTGGTTTGCATTAGAAATCACTTAAGCGCATAAAGTGGTCGTGAGTTATTGCCCCAGGATGTGCACCAGAACACCCAGGATATATGATCGCTCCAGCATCAGCATCAGAGGGAGCTCCACTCCTCATCCCTGCACCCATCCCTTCATTATCCTTGAGCTGCGTGGCAGGATTTTTCCGCCTCGTTCGGTTTTTTTTTTGTTTTTTTTTTGGTTCCATCNTTGGTTCCATCAAGCCACAACAAATTAATTAGAATGAAGGGAATGAAGAATCCTTGCTGCTCCTCCTGCCTCCTGCTCCTTCCCCTGCTTCTCGTCGTCATCTCATTTCAGTAATTAAGACATTTTGCTTCATGAACTTCAAAGAAAACATAACTTGCACGCTCCACTGGCCCGCCAGATGGATGGAATGGTGGTCTGAATCCTGCGGAGGACCCGCCAGGATGGTTGAAGTTTTACAGCGCGGGACCTTGCAACTTTCTGTTGGAGGGGCGCACAATGCAACACTGGCCTCAGATACTTGCAACATCCCTGGTCCCAGCTCTCGGCGTTCCTTCGTCGGAGTCGGAGTCTTCTCCTTGGTCTTTGCCTTCGTCCTTCGCCTTTGTCCTTCTTCCTGCGTTACTAATTTCCTTCATTAGACAGCTCAAGCATTTAATGGGAACAGAAGACTAAATTGTTGCTCGAGGTAACATGGCAACGAAGACGACGACGACGACAAGCAACATCGACAACAGGACCCCCATTGTCCTGGCCCAGCTCCACATCCTTACCCAGGATCTGTGAGTGCACCTGGACACGAGTTGATTGATTGGCGAAATAATTGAATGGTACACAAAAGTTCTCACTTATGTCGGGTTGTAAAATTAAGCATTAATTGATAGGCCAAGGTAATTGGTAATTGATTGGATTTAGCATTAATTGATCAATTTGCTGGGATTTCATGGGGATGCGGGGGAGGGGGGGTTCAAGAAATTTCCCAATTGAATCAGCTGAGACAATGAAAATGATAATTTTCCAGGCAACCCCCTCCCTAATGCCTCTTTTGATTGTTCCAATCATGATTCATTGTGGCTTTAACATTTATTTGCTGCCGGCGAAAGTTTGCCTCTCAAATTAAATGGCATCAAATGTCAGCTCTAAGTTGAGTGTGTGCGAGTGTGTGTGTTTCGGGGTGGGTAAACTTTCTTTGTGGCCCAATCTGATAGATTACGCATACGCCGCGTTGTCGCCGCAGTGCCAGAATTTAACGAGCAAGAAAATCACTCAAAGCGAGCACCCCGCCCAGGATCAGTGAGCCGCAGCTTAAGCCAAACCAAAACCGGGCTCGAGTCCAGGTGGCTTCTCCTCCCTCTGGCCGCCTACTGCTCCATCTCCAAAACTGCCGCCCACTGATTTATAATTTAATTTGTGTGTTGGCGGAAAAAGTTGGTGAAACCCTCTCGGCTCTGCGGCTCGCAACTTGAAACTCAAATAGAGCAAGGCGAAAGCTCACAGCTCCCGGTTTTGCCAGTTTTCCCAGTTTTCAGCCAGTTCTCTGCCAGTTCTGCCAGTTCTGCCAGCTTCCAGTTTGAGTTCCCAGCAATCCCGGCCAGCGTTCAACAGCGTTCCAACTTTGTCCATTAAAACAAACTTTTTCGGGCAGGTGGAGCGCATCGATGGCTTCCCCCTTTAAGCCAGCTTTAGCCCCGTTTTTGGGGATGGCAAAAATATCGCATCGATATTGCAAACGATAAATATAGCATTTATGCTATATGCGATATGTAAATCGGATTTATCAAGGGAAAACCGTTTATCCTAGATCATTAAGGGATATGGTTTAATAATTGCATTTAAAATATAAATATTATCTCCTTTACCTTCAAGATTATATGTGATTATCCATCAGAATTTGTTTAAGATGTATTTTGTTTTAGAATTACTATATATATTTTTGATATATCCATATATCCCTGTAACCATATCGCCCACCTTTATGCAACCACATCGAGTTGGAGTTGCCTGCAACAAGGTTACCAAAAACTGATACGCCGAATGCAGGCAACCAATTTTGTAATGTGAATTTAATGTCAGTTTTGCGACAGGTGCGTTGAGTGGCATCCAGAGGGGGGAGAGGCGGACAGGTGGGGAACCCCACCTGCCGTTTGGGGTATTATTTGGGGTATTTTGTTGGGTGGTAAAAAGCTTTCAACCCGATTCTCTGCGGGCTCTCGGCTTAATGCATTGCATTTGCAGTTATTGGCAAAGTTTGCTGTGGTCAGGTGAGTGGCGAATGGAGTTCGAGGGAACTCCCGGACTCCCGGATAGATCAGCCCAAATGGGTATTCCAGGGGGGGGGAAAGGACACCAAGGGGGACCTCATCTAATTAAGGTATTTTTGTGGGTCACTTCTGAAGCGGCCTTGCTCCTTCCATATGATTAATTATGGAGATTCGTTGCGGCACACAAAGGGAATAATCGAATCGGAGGGAGTCCTTCAGCGAAACTGAGATGCATCCACAAGATACTCCACTCTTAATTGGGTATTTTCTCTGCATCAGTTTCTCGTTACTTTTTGTTGTTGTTGAAGAGCAGCATGTGGATTATTTTTATAAATTGATACTCAATATTTACACAGGTGGAGATGCACTCAACAAAAGAGTTTTTCAATGGGGAAAAATGGAAGAAAAACATCTCCCTTAGCTATATTGATAGTATATAAAAAATATGGCTATTTTTTGTGGTTTTTATTATCAGCTATCGAAAACTGAAAACTGTCGTTTTTTGATTGAAAGCTGCTTTTTGCATTTATCTACTCTCTTTGTAATGTATTTACTGGTTGATTTTTTTTTCACTTAAATATTCCCATCGTAGTTATTGCGGTGTAATTTGAATGATTGGGTCCTCAAAAAGGAATAGCTAATAAGATACTTTCATATTAAATTATTAAAATTAAGCTAAATAGCTCTCAAACATTTAAATTTCATTAACGCACATTTCAAGATACTTTTAGTAAAATAGGAAATATGAATATAAGCAAAACAAAAAGTATTTTTTATTTGTTTGTATTGTACTAAGGAATTCTTAAATATATATATGTAGACTTATTTTTAGATACATATATTATGGCTAATTTTATTCCATCTCTTCTGTACTTATTCAGTTATTAGGCTGTCATCTTTTTTGATATTGATTTCCAAGGATCTTCTTTATCTCCCATTTTCCCCTTTGGCATTTATTTTGTGCCATTGTACTTGGGGATATATAAATACAGGATATCTAAGCGGCTGAAAAGGATAACCCCGCCCCCTTCCAACCAAAAAAGTTGACATTTCAGCCTGGAGGCGGACAATCGACCAAATCGAGGGCACCAAGGACATGAGGAGGAGTTGATGGTTTTTTGACAAATAATCCTCACGAAATTTAATGAAAATTAATGACTTGCACTTTGAGTGATTATTGTCGGGATTCCGTTTTTCGGGGTTTCATGGGGTTTCTGCCACTACCGCCTACGAATATNGAATATATTTATACTACATATATATATATATATATATATATATAGCCTACTCCCTCTGTCTGCCATCTCGCTCGCACATACGCTCTTTCTCTGTTTGCCTTTGGCATCGCTGCACTTTCATTGCGTTAATATTGAAATTGGGTTAATGAGTTTTTGTTTATGGCCCGGGCTCATACACAGCCTCACCTTTATTCCCACGTAGCCAGGTAGCCAGGGTAGGTGCTCCGTCGCTCTCCCAGCTCCCCCCTCCTGATGGCATCCGCATCCGCATCCGCGCTTCAGCTCATCCACTCAACTCTCTGTTGGCGGGGTTAATGCAAATTTGCCAAGGTGGGAGTCGCAGGCGCGGATATAATGATGGCGCCGGCTCTGGCTCTGGCTCTGGCGATGGCGATGACGATGACGATGATTACGTAGCCGCCCCGTTGCTCCATTGGAGCAGTGAAAACAATTTTCAGCTTTGACTATGCGATGATGCGGAGGCGCGGCGGAATAAAGGGTTAATGTTAATTAAAGTGCAACTGCCAGGCAGGGTGCAATCAATTCAAAAAAAACCCGATCCAGATACAGATACAGATACAGATACAGATGCAGATCGAGAGAGCTTGTACCCAATCCAGTTCAATTCAAGCGATTCGAATCCAATCCAATCCGGTACCGAAGCCAAACCCACCAATATTGATTGTGCAACTGCAACTGCAACTGCCACCGCTGCTGAAATCCATTTCGGTAATCAAAATATTGCCACGAAATTTAATTCAAATTGTCGGCGAAATAATAAATACAAGAGCGGGCGGGTTTTCCGGAAAAGGTCATCCCCGGATATGTGTGTTTTGTTTTTACAGATAGTTGGTACTATTGAAAAATATTGCTGGGCTTTAATTATGCATTTCTCTGCCAGCTGCCACGCCCCCTTTGGGCCAGCTAAAGGGCGTTATTCCCAATGTGATTATTAGGGCGAAAATTCAATTAATGAGCGCGCTTCTTTTTTTGTAATCAAATAGGAAACAATGTAGTTTGCTGCAGAGAAATAAATTTAATATGGTTTCGTAATGAAATCGCAACAAATTTTCAGGGGTAACAAAAGAAAAACTATATACGAGTATACGCAGATTTATTTCCAAAAGGATTTATGAAAATAATACGTTTATTCGGTTTTGAATTATTTTACATTATTTTTGGAGCTTCAATGGCCGTTTTTTTTATGCCATTTTTTCAGTGTGTTATTGTTGTGTTTTTTGCTAATGTTTTGTCCAAGTTTTTCAACTAAATTCTGGCCGGGTCTTGTTTCTGTGTGTTTCTGTGGCGCGTGGCATACTTTCCAACTCAAACTCAAACCGAAACTCACTGCCCCGGCATGTTGGCCAATAAATTATGCGAAATTATTTGAAGTTGTTAATGGGCTGCTGCTGCTGGGATGTCGTTGTTCCTGATCCCGAACTCGAAGCTGAACCCAGAGTGCTCCTCCCTCTGTGTGTAGCAGTTGCTGTCACAATTATGATTTAGCTGCCTCATTTACCATTTAGCCAGCCAGCCAGCCAGCATCCTTAAACCGGTCCACTAAATGGTATATATATGTTACTATATAGAGGAATCCCTACAGCTGCAGTCCAAGTGAGTTATGGGGCCGCCTTATCCAAGCGGAGGAGGCAGTGGCTCATCTCAGTGGAGATCGCCTAATGCGTTAGGGCCAGAATTCAATTTGGTTTTGGGATTTCAAAGGGAAAGTTAATCAGGGAAGTCAGGGAAAAGGTGTTATAAATATTTGGAATTAGCACAAAAAAACAAGAAAGCTTTTAATTAAAAAAAACCCCCAAATGCAAGTCCCTTGAGGGGGATCAAAGTTGAGAGAACTTAAACAGCTCCTGCCAATCCCTGAATCCTGAATCCCTGGAGATCCCGATGACAAAGTTTCGCCGCTGCACTTTGTTACGCTTTCCATCTGGGGGCCCCCCGGTTTCACTTTCACTTTCGCCCCCGGAAAACTTTCCTTATTGCATACTTTTATTGCTGGAATACAAAAGCATATTTCATTTACTGCTCCGCACTCTGCACTTTGTAGTTTCTCAATTTATATATTTGGCACTTTTGCCTGACGCATTGACCTAATTCAATTTCACGCTGCGCCAAGCACACTGCAAAAAAAAAATAGCAGAAACAATAAAATACAAAAAAAAAGGAAAAACAGAAGAAATAAATGGAAAGATCAGGGCCGAGAAAGGAAAGGAAAAGAAAAGAAAAGCCAGAGAGGAGCAGGAAAAGAAAAGAGAGAAGGAAAATCAACTTAGCTGAACGAGAAATGGGCGAAAGGGGGCGTGGCCGTGGTGGGGACAATCAAAATTGTTAGGGGCAGAAAGAAGGGTAACCAGAGCGGGCCAAAAGGGGGAAAAGAGGCAGCGACAAGCTGGTCTAAATTATGAAATACACTTCGCTGCTGCCAAAAGAAAAGCGCAACTGCGCCGAAGGAAATGCGGCGGAGGGAAAAACTGGGGGAGCGTGGGGAAAACTTTGAAAGTCTTTGCTGTCTGCAGATTTTTCTATTAACTGGCACTGCAACAACAACAACAGCAACGAGAACAACAATGGCAGAAAGGGAACTAATGCAATAATAAAGGAAATTTCCAAAAGAAAGCCAGCGAAGAACAGAGAATAGAATGGGGAGAGAAGAGTGAAAGAGCTGTGAAACGAAAATGCAGTCGGTGGAAGGAGTTGTCTTCCGCTTTTCCGCTCTTTCGCTTTGCCTGCATCAGTTGCCTTGGCGACACAAAGCGGGATGCACTGCAAAAAATGCGGAGAATTCGGAATATTCTATCAAATTTTTATTAAGTATCAAGAATGCAAATTATTATCATAACATAACATTAAGTAAACTTTATTTAATTATAATATTAATAATTAAGATGGAATTTGGATCTTTTTCCAACAATTTTCGTTAAATATATAAGTATTAGTATTTTTAATAATATTCAACATATCTTTTCTTATCCCACGAACGCGTAGTATATTTCCCTCTATATTTTTCTTCAAGTGCATTACCAAATATATTATTTTCTTGGCATTTTTCTTCTAACATTCCAAATTACGAATATTTTCCCATAATAAATAAATTACCATTTCCAGCAACCCTTTCTGTTTATAATTTCAATGTTACACAAATATTCTCCAAGTGCATCTGGCCAATTTTTAATCATAGAGGACAAGCGACAAACTCTCCGCCCGGGCAGGTCCTGTGTCAACCCAATGGGAAAATTCGAAGGACCAAGGAGGAGCCGGAGACACGAGAACTCGCTTCCTGCTCATTACGACCTCGGCAGCCATAAAGCTAACGTTTTAAATGCCCTAATTAGGATCGGTCCCCCCCTTACCCCCCTTCCCCCTTCTACGCCCCTGCAAGTGGCCTGCATGTCCTGTCATAATTGGGTGCAATTCTGATTTGATAATTTACACAGAGAGATGCAGAATCGAGTGGTAGAAACTTATTATCCTCCGAAGATTCCGCAATACGTAATCAAACTAATTAAAGGGTGTGGTACTCCTCCGAAATCCTCTGAGCTCCCGCTCCTGCTCCTGCTCCTGCTAATTATCCCGCCTGGTTATGACGTCAAAGCCCCCTTTACCGAAAGTGTTGCCTGCTTTTGTCAGCCCTTTCTGAAATTGATTAATGCGCAATTATTTGCAGACGCTCGAAAATAAATTTAGCCCCAATTACAATTAAGGGGAATGTGGGTGGATTTGGTCAACCCAGCTAAAAAGGGGTTGTAATTGAAAGTTTCCAGGGGTGAGCTGGGTGGGTTAAGTAAACCTAAGTAGGATGATGAATGAAATGGAAACCCCACCTGTAACTATGATAACCGAGGGGGGAGTGTCACATCTCAGCATCGCTTTCCATGAATTGAAATAAATGTGCTTTTAATTATGCCCCAAGTGACAGGCCGCATCCACGTCAATCAATTACCGCGATGCCGGGGTCACTCCACGTCGATACTTCATATTTTCCGGGAAAACCTGTATCTGAAATTCATATCTAACAGAGCGTCAGAAGACGAGCGAATGAAATAAAAAAGGTTGCTTGTCGAAAATGGCCGCATAACTGAAAGTAAATTTACCCAGCAAACGAATCGAAATTGTTGCAAAAATATTTGAGCTGCATAAGCCCCCCGCCCCCCTTTTGGGGGCGTGGCAGCAGCTGTCACACCCAGCATTTTCCTTTTGTGTATGTGTGTGTGTGCATTTGATTTTATGACTGTCAACTGACGCCGAATGTTTGTCATGGCAACGACATCGGCAAAAAAAAATATAAAAAATAATAAAAAAAATATAAAAGAAAATAAAAATAGAAGAAAAAATACGTACTACATATGAGGGGAGGAAAAGCTAGCCATGCTGTTTGGCTTCCTGCCATTCCGATATATCAAAGCATCATAAATGCTGCTGCCATGGTGCCAAGAGCAACAACAAACAAACAATGAGTACGGGGAGATTTTTGGCCCACGTACGTGAATAACTTCCATTTGGCCGGAGTTGGCCGGGGGGTTGGGGGGGAGTCCTGCGGAGGCCATGTCCCTGCTCCGGCCCACGTTGCGTATGACGAATGAGTTTCATTTCTCACTCCCGAGCCGCACAGATCCACTTGTCAGCCTCCGGAGCCCGGAGGTTGGGGGTCGGGATTATCAGCTGGGAGTTTTTTTGAAGTGCCAACAGAGTGCTCCGGAGTGGATTGCCATGAAATAATCGTGGGAGAAGGCTCTCTCCTTCATTTCTATTATCTTTGATTTTCAATTGCAGAAGAGAAACAATGCAGATAACATTTATAATTTGCAACTATTTAACAATTGCCAACAGTTTATAATCAAATTTTTTTAAGCTGCAATGGTTTCATTTATAATTTCTGTGGAAGATAGTAAACTAATTAGTTAGTTTCGGGGCTGGCGGTAATAAACAATAACCATTTGCGCATTTCACATCTTAACATTTATTCCATATCAATAATCCCGCACATCGCGCATTTCTCTGCATTGCATTTAATTAGCAGCGACAAAATCATACACTGCTAGGAAAAATGTGGAAGAAGTTACAAAAAAAAATAAATGGAAATATATATATTAATAACAAGAACTTTGAAGTATTTTTTTTAGATTTTATTAATGGTTTTTAATGAATAAAAAAGTGTAGTAAAACTGGAACTGAAAAAAGGAACTAAATATGAATTACCAGAAAATATTTACTGATTAAATTTAGTTTTTATTTTTTTTTGATTATTTTCAAAGACCCCAAAATTGTTTTCAGTGCCTGAGCAAATCGGGAACTGCCACGAGCCAATTGTTATTGTATTGTAATTCGCTAGTTGAAATATTTGCCAGGACAATAACAATTTGGCCTGCCACACAGGACCCTCAGCGACACTTGATTGGATGTGTGGATGTTGCGGTGGTTGTTGCTCCAAGAGTGGCGCCCGGGTGGTGCGCGGGTGGTGCTCGGGGCTGTTGGAGAGGTGGGTGGGCAATTAATTTGCACTAACCACTTGGTAATTAAAATGAAAAGTAAATTATATGGCCAAGGCAAAAGGATCGGAGGCGGTGGCGGAGGCGGTGGCGACGGCGGCTGCATTCGCAGTCACAATCGCACACAAATCCAGATATTTGCAGGATCCTGACACACTTTTCTCCCATCTGCGTGTGTGTGTGTATCTGTGTGTGCGTGTGTGTGTGGTTGTGGGTTGTTTTTAAAAGCATTTGCTGCAAATGTATCTCGAACTTCGCACACTTGACTGCCATTCAATTTGCATAGGAAATTAGTTTGTTCGCTTTGAATTGAAGTTGGTCCCACGGGTCCAAACAAGGCCAAAAGTACTAACAGGGCTCGCACCGAGAGCGAGAGCGAGAGGGCGCCATACGAGCGAAAGAGAGAGGGAGATACACACACACACACATTGAACGTACTATACGTATATGTGCGCACATTTATGCGTTTTGTTGCTGGCTTTTTGGAATTGGGAGTAACTACCTTGTACACTGCCAATACTGTTGCACTGGAAAAAAAAGGGGGTAACACTTACAGGAAAATACAATATTCGTAGATATATGGAAATACATGTTTAGGTACTAAATTAAATAAATTATTTAAGAAATGTAGAATATGGAAAATAAATATTTTCGAAAATATACTCCCAAATCTAGAACCATTTTTTTAGTACTACATATTTTTTCAGTGCACTATTCCCAGCATCGGCCATGTTTGAGTGTGTTAGTGCTGTGGCATGTGCGTGTAAATTTTTGCATGATGTGCGTTGCACTCCGGATCTTTTTGTTACTTAAGTAGCCGAAGGGAGTGGCTGCGGTTGTAT
>JAJJHY010001290.1:10319265-10335866 GCA_021224005.1 Drosophila setifemur
GATGTCGTTGTCTGGCAAATAGCTTTTTGCCTTTTTGCTCGCCAATTTTTGCTGTTCTCATTTTTTATTTCTTTGCTGCTGCTGCTGCTGCTGTTGTTGTTGTTGTTTTTTGACAGAGCACTTGAATTTATTTTTGTTGTTCTTTTTTTTTTCTACGTCGCGTCTGAAATGCAAATAAAGTGAGTGCAAAATGGGGAGAGCGGAGAAAAAAGGTTTTTTTATATTACATTTTAATTTTTGTTATTTCACTCCCGCCCGCCGCCTTTGTGTGTGTGTGTGTGTTTTTCTTGTTTTTGGTTTTTGAATTACGACCCGCTGGCGGGTGATTGACCCAGGCCCCAGAATCGGACCTCACATCCAGTTCCAGTTTCACTTCCAGAACCCGGACCCACTGCAGCTGTGGGCACCAGACTGGTGTGGTTTGTCAAGTGGGTGGTGCGGCGCCCACTGGGCGGTGGTTGGGTGGTTCGTTGGTTTGGTGGTGCGTGTGTCAACCGCAGAGCACAAACAAAGTCCAAGAAGAGTGCTCGCAATGATTTTCTGTGTGCGTGCCAAGTCCCTTAAAATGTGAGACAAACAAGAGGCCAAAAAGGATAGTCAAGTCTCCCTAAAACGATTAAGCGAAGGAATCATACATATTTTCAAGGACATTGCTAAATATTTATATTAAATTTACAAATTTTGAAATTAGAGCAAAGTCTGTACAGTAAAAATAAGGCAAAATAAGGGCTTAAAATTGATTTAATTTACAAATTTAAGGAAGGGTTTCATTCTTAGAGATTTTCTAGTATACAAAAATATATTGTATAATAAATGAACAATATATATATTTATAATTTTTAATTATTTTGAATGAAACTACTAAACTGATTAGGGTTTCACTGTAGCACGCCCACCGACATCAACCGCCCCCCCGCAGGGCAGACCTGAGTTTCATTTCGTTGTCCTTGGTCCTGACAGATACTTTTGCACTCGCCAAGGCACGCCTAGGGACACCTCCATATGCGTGTGAATATGTGTCTGTGTGGGTGAGCTTTCACTTGGAGAAAGGAGAGCGGAGAAAGGAGGCGACGGAAACAGAAACACTCGTAAAGAAGTTTATCTTCTTATATGTATATTTGATTTGGACTGCCAGGCAACACTCGAGCCGAAATTCAAAATGTGTGTGTTGGGTACACACGCTGAAATTGAAGATGGATCTCTCTGGGCGAGATGAAAGGTAGTGATAGAAACTAAATGCGGAATAAAGGACTAAATATGGAAGGGCCAAACAAACCAAAAAGGAGACTGTGAAGACATCTCGCAATCGATTCAATTCAATTTGAGGTTCAGTAATTCCCTTCATTTTACAGTCATTCCACTTCGGGTGGTGCTAACTTTTGGGTCGGCCTAAACCGGTTTAAATGTTCTCGAAAATAAAAAACAAAAAACAACAAAAACAACAACAACTAAATAGCACAAAACGTCGAGAACAACAAAAAGAGTTTCGAGAAGCATTTAGCAGCTGCAGAGCCACAAAAGCAACAGGTGACAGCACAGATCCGTTCCGAACAACAATACAGCTCGTACGAGTCGAGTATTAACATTTTTTTTGTTCGTTCGCCAGCTAGTGGGAAATAAAAATTCAAATATATAATTTAAAGTATTCATTTAATTAGCAAAAAACAACCGCAAAATGCGCCAACAACAATATTACATTCTCAATCGAGTCATAAAAACGAGAACAATATGTGATCAGAGCAAGACGAAGTTTGGAATACCCTGAAAAACACTTTAAATAATATAAAACATACATTTTTTAGTTTTACAATTCAAAGTTTTTCTTAGAAATAATATTTTCTAGGGAAAAACACATTTTAATTTCATATTAAAAAGTTTAAATTGTTTCAAACTTTTCAACAAAATCACAATGCTCTCCCACAAAGTTAATTAAACAAACAACCCAAAAACAAAGAACTGAACAAAACACAAAAGAAAACCACGAAAAATGCAATTTAAATTCAATTAAAAATCTATTTGGAAATTGTTTAGCATTCTGGAAATCTAAAAAAAAAAAACACAGATTACAAAAACGAGTTTGTTGTTTTTCTTTTGTGTTGCACGTGTGTGAATGTCGCGGAATAATTAATAATAGTACAACAAAACGAAGCAGCTCAGAAGACATAATACGAACGAGATTTCTTCATGGCAATTCTTGTTTCATACTCTTCTGCTTGTTCTTTTCCATTCTTTAGCAACAACAAATAAAACACTTGCTGGAAGCTGAATGAAAAATCAACAGAAACAAGAACAACAACAACAACAACAACACCAGCACCAACAACAAGTGAAACAATAACAATAACAAAGTGAACCAACAACAAAATACCTCCAGCTGTACAAATATTAATGGATATTGAACAACTAAAACAAAACAGAAAAACATAAATAAATTTAAATATATATGTATACCAAAATAATTCAACGTGAAAAAGAGAAACAAAACTTAAACATGGTTTCCCCCCGTCCCCCGTCCACTAAATAAAATTAATGCTTTCCGTAATCTAAAAGTGTGTGCAAAATGGTTTCAGTGTAGTTTTGGAAAAATGTTTGAGAAAATACTGAGCGAAAGACCGCTTTTCAGCTCGTTGACTATTAAAATACCCGAAAAATACCAAGAGAGCTGAATTCAAAGTCAAACACCCAAAAATACCAAGGTACAATTCAAAAACAATATTTTTATTTTGTTTTTTTAATTTTTTTTTTTAATTTGCAAAACAAAGTACAAAGAATCACAAAGAAACAAAATCAAGTTAAACCGAAGCAGATAGCAAAGTAAGTTGCAACTGCATACGCTGATAACAGTACAATAGAAACAAAAACAAAATCAAACCGAAACACAAAAACAAAAACAAAAACAACGGCAAAATAAATAAGAACCGCAACAAGGAGAACATAGTAATACAAATATTAACAAAAAATATATAAATCGCCCTTACCGCCAAGCTGTTAGAGCGAGATAGAGAGGCCAGCAGAGCCAAATAAACAAACGTGCGAGCGGGAGAGGCTGATTGCAGAGAGAGAGAGCCGAGCCCACAGCGGCGGAGAGGAACAGCGGAGGAGAGACAGAGAGAGAGCGAAAGCTTCATGCAGAAAAACAAGAAACAGCGCAAAACATGTAAGTGAAATTGATTTTTCTCTCTCGCTCTCGCTCTCCATTTTTGTTTTCTTCTTTTTTCTCTCTCTCTCCGTTCATTTGATTGTTATTATTGTTGTTATTGTTATGGCCAGCATTAGTCGTAAATATTTCATGATTGATTTATGTGGGCCCAGGGAAAGCTAACGGTATATATTGTAAGTCCCCACACAAATGCATCAACCAATTGCAATAATCCATCGCATTCATTTCGAATCGATTTAATTTATTAATTCAACCGGTTACGGGTTTTTCCGATTCCGAAAGATTTAAATTAAAGCAAATTTATTTACCAATTTCAAGATGAGTGATGTAGTACTTTTCCATATGTGTATTTGAAATTCTAGAATCATAATTTTAATATATTTCCCTCCCAAATTGTATAAATTTTATTGGATTAACATAAAAAAGTAATCTAATCTGAGTGTAAATAAAACTGCCATCAAATGTTGGTTGTAAACAATGCCAGCTCACAGCAAAAAAAAAACTGCAATCGCCGGCATTATCATTGCCCTTTTTTGCCGGGTTACTAATAGTTTCCTATCACCCTTAATTGGCCAGAAAAAAAACTGAGTCACCCGCAAAGAATGCGTTCCACCAATGCAACTTTGTTGGATGACAATTGGCCGGCTCAAGTGGATGAATTGCATGATAAGATCTTTCGGGGGACTACCCAAGGGTATTTCATGAATCCTAGAAATACTTACCTAGTGCAATGAAAAGATTAACTTTCCTAGTGAAGCTAGCTAAAATATAAACTTCAACTTTCCTGCTACTAATTACTAGTTCAACAACTAAGCATCTTCCAATATCAGATCAACAACTAGTTCAACAACAAACTATCCCAGAATATATGGTATATATATATATTGCCCTTGCTAATTAGTAAGACTTCGATTCAATAACAAAATCCAACGAAAAGTATCTCCAACTACCCGGAGATACTTTGAATTACTACCAAAAACTTGACCTCAACACTCGAGTTGTTGCTAAGCTTTAAATTTAGCTACCTACATCAACACCTCGCCACCAACAACAACGCATCCAACAAGTTGAACAACAATTTTTGTGGGTGTCTGGCCATGGTTGTTGTTGTTGCTGTGGTTGTTGTTGTGGTTGTTGCTGTGGTTGTTGTTGTTGGTGTTGTTGTTGTTGTTGTTGGACAGAAAAGCAATCGAGAAGAGCAAACAAGCGTCGCTTGGCGGCTTATCAAAAGCAATATTCATGTTGAATATCTGTAGCAGCGCGTACGAAGATTATAATTGCCCCCCGAACACACACCATATATGTACGTCTATCATATATATATATATATATAAGATATGTACATATATATAGACACAGACAAAGCCCCGCGCACGATTATATCTAAATTTATATGGCCCGTCGAGGGCGTAATGGAGCAGAACCCCAAAAAAAAAAACTTCTCCGCCCCACCGAGTTTCAACAAAGGCAATTGTATTGCCCTGGCTTTTTGGCAAAACCTTATCGATTTGTGACCCGAATTATTCAGTTATGGATTTAAAGGTCTGTCGTGTGCCGCTTTATTGCTATGATGACCGAAATAGTGGTTGCAGATAAGACTGCAGATAAGGCTTATGTAGCAACATGCTGTAGATTAAGTATCCGCAAGATAGTCCGAAAGTTTGGGGATAAGATAGGCAACTATTTAGTATTTGATAATCCAATCGATGGGATACTAATCCATAATCTTTTTTTTGTATTTTCCTTTAAATTATATATTTAATTTACTATTACCAATGAATTTCAACGAATTCCAAAATCGATAGTTTTCAAGGAGATAAAAGTTTGTTTAAAGTTGATTACACAAAACCCAATATCAATATTGGTATAGTTAATACACTCTAGAGAACATTTAGAAACTGGGTGAGAAGCTCCTCCTTTAAATCCACCTCCTCCTCCCCCCCTCCCCCTCCGTTTCCTTCATCGTTTTCTGAGATGTTTCACTCGCTTGCCTTCCCATCGCGTTGCGTATACGCCCCATTGCACTGACAGGCAGTCATGTAGAAGCGTCAGTTTCAGCGCCGGCAGTCGACGCTGTCTGGCGATTTTGGCAGCAATTGACATGTCTTCCCCCTGCCCAGCCCCTGTCCCCTCCCTCCCCTCCTCCCTTTGTCTGCTTGGCACACGAAAACAATTACAAAACAAAGCTGGAAATGCAACGCAAAAATAAATTCCTAAAAAAAAATTAAAGCGCAAATATTACAGCAATTGTCGATGATAACAACTTACAGAAGAAGCGCTTCGATTGCATATTACTTAGTTGCCAGTCAAGGGTTTTTTTTTATCAGATAAATATATGGCCAAGGAGGGGGAGGGGAAATTCATTAAATTATATCATAACAATTTAAATTAAAAACAATATATGTAATAAAACAGAAAATAAACAACTTATAACAGAGATAAAAGTTAAAATAAAAAAAGCAATTAATCAAAGTCCAGCAATATATGTGTACTTATCTCTCAATTTATCTGTCACATCGGTGTTTTTATCAGATAAGTTAAATAAATTTGTTTTTAATTGTTTGATATTCTTTTTGGGAATTAACTCAAGATGATAAGAGCGAAAAGAAAAGATATGCAAACGAATTGAAAGTTCGCCTTGGTCTTCAAGGATTGTTCAGATACACATATATATACATATATAGAAAGCATCAATTATCCGCAGAGCAGACAACAGACAACATAGAACAGACAACAAAGCTGATGATCGAGTTCGAGGGCAAAAAATACGAAATTTATGACTAGAAATCCGCCTTTCAACCCCCCCTAAAAAAAAATAAACCCCCCCTCCACCTCCACCTCTGCATTTGTCATGTGAATCAGAGGCGGAATACATATAGTATAGAAACGCATATAGTATATGACAAAGGAAATGGAAGGAGTAAATATAGTTCAAAGATCTGCCCTGAATAGACCCGATATATGTGTGCGATTTAGAGGAGATCGTCGTGCCTGTCTATATATCTATAGTGAAGGTATTATTTATAGGCGGCACTTGGACAAGATTCGCATATAAATAACACGGAATATCTTTGGCTTGTTCTTTGACTTCTGAGGTTTTTTTTTTTGCTTTTGCTTTTGCTGCTGTCATTGAACCAACCACCGAACAACCAACTAATGACCAAACACCCCTTCTATGCGCCGCCCATGACTCAGAATCGTTTATGGCTTTGAGCGTTTTACGAGTTCGATCGTAAAAAATCCCAGGAACGTCGAGTCCAATTGCGATTATTTTTCTGTTTTCAGTGGCGGTCTCTGGTCTCTGGTCTCTGGTCTATTTATATGAAAATGTTCAAGAAAATGCTAATAATTTGAGAACTGGCCATGGCCAGGCTAATAACAAAAGGCGGGCTTGTTAAATTTCACAGCAAAATCAAACAAAAACAATATTAACATTGTTATTTTTAAGGAGAGGGATACATATACAATTAGATTGAAAAGTGTAATTGAACTCATTTGAATTAAACTATTAGAATTTTAATAAATAACTTTCACTTATTTCATGCTGGCTCACTCATTTATATTTTATAAAAAATAGTATGTGTATTTTATTTAATTAAATGCTATGAATTTTTGGCTAAGATTCTTTAACTTTCTTTTGAAAAATTCCTGAATTCTTGCTAAAATTGTTAAATACTAAATTTAAAATATTTCCTACCGGCTTCATTAAAATAATATATGTAATTTGTATTTGCTAAATTTATGATTTATAAATGGTGCCTGATGGAAAATGGAAAACTAATCGATTTACAAATTTGATTTCTTATCAACAAATCCACCATGATGCAATAGTTCCGTCAGCTGATCAGCCAATATTATTTGTTTACTCTTTTTAGATGGAGAACATGGAGGGTGCGGGTCGCAGCAGAAACTCCTCCACGAGCCAAGGTCAAGGTCAAGGTCAGTGTCAAGGTCAAGGCCGCGGCCAGGACGTTGAGGATCTCAAGCCAGACATTCCCTACTTCGATGATCCTGCGGCTAACTCAGCCACCGGTTCGATATCCGGATCCATCTCCGCCACCGATTTCAATGCCGATCTCCTATCGCTCGGCAAGAACGAATGCAATCTGGACGACCTCAATTGGGAGCCCGATGCGGATGCTGCAGACCAGCAGCCGGATGCCACGGCGCTGGTGAAAGTCCATCCCGTGGACCTGGACGACGACAACTATCCGGATGAGAACGAGAGCTCCGCAATGGGCAGCGTCTACGCCCATAGTGGGAGTGGCGGGAGTGCGGTCAATAGTTTCTATCAATCCCCGAGTCCCGGCTCCGTGTCCGGTTGCGAACTGATGCTCCGGCCACCCTCGAGCTCCATCTACCACTTCAACTACCGCCCGCCGTCGAGTCCGTTGCACGTGGCCATGCCGGGATCGGTACCGGGGGCGGCAGCTGGTCCCGGGGCGGGTCCGGTGAATTCCGGACCCGGCTCTGCTGCCGGCCGCCTCACACCGTATCCACATTCCCCGCCGCCCGGCTTCTATCCGAACATGTGGTATCCCAATGCTCCGTATGGTTCGGGTGGCGGTGGCTCCGTTCCAGGTGGACGCTACATGGGCTACGGACCGGGGGGTGGGGGACATGGATCCGGTCCGGGTCCCGGTCCTGGTAACGGGTCTGGTTCTGGCTATGGCGGACACTCGGCGCATCTGCATCCGGCGCTGCATCATCAGTACCCGGCGCCACATCCGCATGGACATCCGCACGGACATCCGCACGGGCATCCGCACCATTCGCACCACCAGCACGAGACCATGATGGAGATGTTCCAGCTCTCCAACAGGTGAGTTATTAATTGTTTATAATTATTTTATTATTTTTTTAACATTGCTTATTGGACTTAAAGAATCTTTTCTGAGGGAAATAAATTAGTTTGTATTTTGGGGAATGTGATTTTCGGTAGTTGTTGCTCAGAATAAATTAATATATTTAAATATTTATGCTTTAAAACATTAAAGAAGAATTATTCATTGATATTTTTATATTCCGTATTAATTATTTAAGGCATTAAAAGACGATTTGAAATATATACATGTATAATAAAATAATGTAGCTCCTATTTTGTGGAGATTACTTTCTTTTAGCAAATGCTGTTGTATATTAATATTATTATTCATTATTAAATATTCTTATAATATTCCAATTATATATATCTATAATTAGTCCAATAATATAAGTTTTAATCTCATTGAGAATGCTATTTATTTAGTTTCGCTGTGGATCCTTAAAGTGGGGTCTTCATTTCCAGCTCCCCCACCTTTAGTTTTGGTTTTTATTTATCATATTTTGTGGCGAGCGCCCGCTGGGTAAACAAAAGGGGACAGCATCCCGCATCCCGCATCCCGCATCCAGCATCCCCACGTGGATGCCACCCAATGGGGGGTCAGGCAATTTGGCGTGTTATTCAGATGAAGCCATGCCGCATCCCGGGCAGGATTTGTGAATTTCTGAATTTCTGAAGGCTGCAGCTCCCGCTGGGTGTCTGGTGGCCTGATTGAAGATGGCTCCGCCATCTCCCTCCCAATTAGCTGTCATCTGGTGCCACTTGTGGCAGCTGCCGCCAACACCACAACTACTTGATTAAGCACGGCGGGTGGTTGGGTGGTGGTTGGGTGGTTCGGTGGCGTATTTTTATCAAAATATTTGCTGGCTTTTATTTTGATTTATTTTCGTCTCGTCTCGGCGACAACAGTCATTCAATTTTATTATTCCACGGAATCGCCATTCATCAGCTTCGGTCAATTTGAATGCGGAGCTGCAGGAGAGCTGCACACGCCCCCTCTGCCCCCTCCTCAGACCCCGCCCCTGATTGACAGGCCATAAACAGAACAGAACCAAACCGAACCGAACAGAACAGTTTCATTATTTCCTTATTTACTTGGCCATATTTGCGTTGGCTTTTGCCGTTGCTGTACCGCTCTTCTCGGCCTTAATCCAATGCGTTTCGATACGTCATTAGCCCGGCCCCAAGGTCGCCAGTGGGTGGTCCAAGGGGGGGGGGGAGGTTGAGTGCTCCGAAGGGGTGCTCCCAGCGTAGTGCTCCGAGGGGTGGCTGTTCCCTCATTCAGTTCACTTATCGATACGCGCGCTCTTTACAATGTAAGCTGCTGCTGCTGCTGCTGCAGACAAACAAAAACTGCAGCTGCGGGCGGGAAAGAGATGGAGAGCGGAAACGCGAGAGGGCAGCCAATCGTGCACTGAGCGAAACTAGGCACTGCAAAACGAACAAAATCATTTGCCATACAAAGATCAAAATCAAGAGAAATTATTATGAAACAAAAATAAATGAAATTATTATTTAAATACATCTCTTAACAAATGAATATTATCTTTCTCAACAGACATTACAAAATACGAATTATACTTAATCGAATTTGTATTCCCCGAAAATATACCTGCATTCAGTTCTTGGAAATGGTCTACAATCTGTGAATATATTATTATTTATAATATTCAAATTGAAATTAGACTTGCGTTGAATTCTTAAAATTGTCAATTGACAATCTCTGAATAATAATCGCATAATTTATTTACGAATGTCTGGCGGGCTCACATGTCGTATGATTGATGTTTGTACTTAAAGGTTATTGGAAATAATTAATAATAATTTCTGAAAAAAAGACATTTTAAATACTGATCTGAAATCATAAAAAGCTTTTTAAAATTCTATTAAATATTTATATTTCTATTAATGAGTGACTATGAATTAAGTATACGTACGAGTGATTTGGAATACATGTCGTATGATTGATATTTTAGCTGCATTTTAATATGAAATAGTTAAATTAAAATTTAATTGAATTGAATTTGGTTAAAGAACCCCCTCCCTCTTTTTTCGCTGTGCACTTCTGGCTCGCTTCTTCATTTTTTCTCACTCGGCAGCGAATGCAACAAGTTGGGTAAACAAAGTATAGAGCACACACACACACTCGCAGATAACAAGCAACCCCCCCCCCCCCTCCCCCCAATCTCTCCCTCACCCTCACCCAGAGCCAGACGAACACACTCGAAGAAAATGGCTGGCACTTGGAATTGGCTAAAATGTAGACGGCTCGACTTGAGTGGCCAAAAGCCGAGAGCCGAAAGCAACAATTGCAACGACAACAATTTGACATCAAGTGCAAGGGTGCAGTGCACTGGGTTTGTTTTTTTCTGGTTTTTTGTTTTTATTTGTTTTGTTTATTTTTTTCTCGATCAAGGGCAACCAAAAAATGCGATGCATTCGCAAAAAAAAAAAATAAAGGCATGCAAATCGAAATGAAATACCCTACAGACAACATTTCTCGATAAAACAAAATCTAAACTATCGCATTTCATTGGAAATATATGTGATTTCACCAACAGAAATTGCATTTATATTTGAAGATACTTTTCAAATTCCATTTTTTCCATAGAAATTTTAAAATAAATTGAATGCAAATTTCAATTCAATTCCCTATTTCCCTCCAGATATTATAACTATATAGTAAAGATCGCGCAGCTGCCCAACGGATACAATTAAATGTATTTGGCATTTTTTTGTTGTTGGATTTTTTTTTGTTTTTGCGGATTCTTGTTTATTATTTGTGATTTGCAGCTATTTTTAAACACTAAATAGCTTCGCAAGCATTAATGCAGCTGTGCATTGTATTTCCATTTGCATTCGCATTCGCATTTCCATTTCCCATTTTCATTGTTGCTCAATTTCAGGAACTGTTCTAATGATGCTCATTTGATTTGGTTTCTGGGTAACCCATCCGATGCAATATGAATACAGATTGGGCTCATTAGTTTTGGCCAACTTTAGCGGCTACAATGTTGCCGAATTTCTGGCATCCATCCGTTTGCAACTTCCCCTTCCCCCCCCTTCCCCCTCCGGCATTGTTGCCGCACTTCCGTCGAGTGCGGAATACTGCACTCGAGGGATGCCGGTTTACTAATTAAATTTATTCAATACACATATTGATTTTTTTCGGTAACGAGATGTATTTATAAGTATGTCCATATCCTATATGGAGGCGAGGCACTACTTGGAAATAATAAATACAGTAAGGGTGCAACTAATGTTGGGTATAGGTTTTATTATTGCTTACAAACTAATATTATTATTGGAACTATAATTAAATACATAAAAAACAAATCCAAAATAATAACCCAAACAAAAATATATTATTAAACATTTCCCGAAACCCCTTTAGATACAATATTTAGTTCGATAGATACGAGATGGAGTGCATCCCTGCAGGCACTCTATGCTCTACAAAATGTATCTGTATCTCGTCGGTGTATGTTTACTTGGCTGTTGCGCACTTTCCTTATGCATGAGATAGTTTTTTTTTCGTTGTTCTTGTTGTTATTCGATTTTCCTATTTTTCTTCGTTGATGTTTTTTTATATTTTTCTGCTGTTTGCATTGCTTTTGCCAATGCAATTGCAATTGCTCCTGCACTTCGTTTCGCTCTCTTCGGCGAGTATCTGTGTGAGTGTGAGTATCTGTGTGTATTTTCGAACTTGTTTTGCAATTGCGTTTTAAAATAAATTACATCAGTGGTGGAGGGGGGGAGGGGGCAAGGGTTGGGGATTGGGGTTTGGAATAGAAACAACATTGTGGCAACGGAGAGAACGAGAACTCGGTAGCCATTGCTAATCGAACGGAGCGATCTCACATTTCCGTATGATGAGAATTACTCATTAACTCATCCCCATGCACAGCGAGGTTTAACAATAAAATTAAAAACGGGAAATTTTTAAAACTAATAAGTGTGTATATTTAAATTTATAATTCATTTGTTTCATTTGAATTTTTGTGTATAGTAATTTTCTTATTTTCTCTTCAACTGGAATTAGTATTAAATGCACAAAGCTAAATAGATCCAGAAATGTTAAAGGTAACTACTTTTATCAGCCTTTTCTGAAGCTTTAAATACTACCAATAATTAAATATATTAAATGTTAAGCTATTTTTTTAGTACTGAATAAAAAAACTACAACTAAATTTATACAAATTTAAATATTGCATTTTAAAGAAACTCAAATCAATCTATTAATTTAAAAAATTGGACTTCAATGGGAGAGGTATGAAATGTAGTTAAACTATATTTCTCTCCGTGTATCGGTCTTTATGCAATCGCTGGAAAATGGGGTTCAAGACATTGGCGCCAAGTGAAACGAACCGAATGCCGACCAAGCCGAAGAGAACGTGATCATTGCACTTGAATCGCTGCCCCAGCGCTCCCCCTTTTTCCCAGACCGTCCCCCCCCCCAATCGCCACCCATGCAAACTGATAATTATTGAACACAAATAGGAGGGAGCCAGAGGAGGGTAGGAGGAGGGGTATTGTTGTCATAGTCTAGCCGGAGGGCTATGCAATAGTTGCGACTGCGTAACCCACCAACAAATGCCAACTCATGCCCTACATATTATAAAAGCTATATACAAAGTACGATTATTATATATATAGGAAGAGCTTTTCGAGTACTCCAGCTCTAGCTACAATGTCAGTACGCAGATAGTTGGGTTTTGGGTTCTGGAACAGTCTGTGACCTTCTCAGAAGGCACATTCATTGCCAGTTTATGATTGTGTGGCCAGAGAATCTCGAAGAGAGAATCTCCTACCTCAACGAACGATCGATTGTCGGTTGGAACAGGTCTCGCTGAATCTATGGCCATTCGTTGCACAATTTTATGATCCACAATTATCTGACATTTTCCCCTTCAGTACCGGATACTAAAGATCGCCTGAGATATATATATAGTCAAACTGCATTTACCTGCCCCAATGGGAAATTAATTGTCGTGTGTTGAAGGTTTCTGATTAAATAAATCACAAACTGATATTTATAAATTAGTTTCTGATATTTTAAAGAGGGTTTCCTTAATTTTTATATGATATATATTTTGCAGTACATTTTAGCTTTTAAAATTAAATTGAGTACGAATACGATTTTATTGCCTACTTTTCGACTGTTTGTTTATTGTGGAATTAGTAACGAAAATAAATTTAATTCATTTTTTTTAGTGGTCGAGAGGCGCGAAATCGGGCGGAGAAGAACCGGCGGGATAAACTGAATGGATCCATCCAGGAGCTCTCCACGATGGTGCCACATGTGGCAGAGTCTCCCCGGCGAGTGGACAAGACCGCTGTCCTCCGCTTTGCTGCCCATGGACTGCGCCTTAAATATGGTGAGTAAATTAAAATTAAATTAAAAAATTGATTTTAAAAACAATTCAATTAAATATACAAATACAAAAGATACATTTTCGGTAGCTTCAATAAACCAATCTCCACTATTTTCAGCCTTCGGTGAGACACTGCAGCACCAACGGCCCCAAATCACGGACACCCTGATGAGCATGCTGGACAGCTTCTTCATCACCCTCACCTGCCACGGCCACATCCTGCTGATCTCGTCGAGCATCGAGCAGCATCTCGGCCACTGCCAGACGGATCTGTACGGGCAGAGCATCATGCAGATCACCCATCCCGAGGACCAGAACATGCTCAAGCAGCAGCTAATCCCCAATGACCTGGAGAACCTCTTCGATGCCCATCCCGAAGCGGAGGTGGACGGCGAGCCGCGTCAAATGACCAAAAACGGGGAGGACTACATCGATCGGAAGTTGCGCGAGGACAGGCGCAGCTTTCGGGTGAGGTGAGGATCTCTTATTTCTCTTTCAGAAGTTCCCTTCTGATCCTCCTTGGATATTCCCTACCAGATTGGCTCGTGCCGGTCCCCGATCAGAGCCCACGGCCTACGAGGTGGTGAAGATCGATGGCTGCTTTCGGCGCAGCGACGAAGCTCCGCGGGATGTGCGATCCAATACCTTCAGCTCCAGCCTGCAGCTGATCCGGAGGACTCGCGGTCGCGACGACGTCATTCCCCTGCACACGATCAGCGGCAATGATATTGTGAGTGGCAATCTTTACTTTTCCGAATCTTTTCCTCATCTTTTCCTCATCCTTTCCTTATCCTTTCATCTTCCTCGCCAGGTTCTGACTGCCTGTGCCCGGATCATCCGTCCGCCCAAGATCGCCAGCCGGCTGATCGATCCCAACACGCTGGAGTACCGCACCCGGCACCTGATCGACGGAAGGATCATCGACTGCGATCAGAGGATCGGGATCGTGGCCGGTTACATGACGGACGAGGTGCGGAACCTCAGTCCGTTCACCTTCATGCACAACGACGACGTGCGCTGGGTGATCGTGGCATTGCGGCAGAGTAAGTAACCTTATCCGATCCTCTGGAGAAGTGATCTCTAATCTAGAGAATCCCTCATCCCTCCCTCAGTGTACGACTGCAACAGCTCGTATGGCGAGTCCACGTACCGACTGTTCACCCGGAACGGGAACATCATCTACCTGCAGTCGAAGGGCCAACTGGAGATCGACAAGGAGACGAACAAGGTGCACTCGTTCGTCTGCGTGAACACCCTGCTGGACGAGGAGGAGGGCAAGCGGCGCGTGCAGGAGATGAAGAAGAAGTTCTCGGTGATCATCAACACGCAGATACCGCAGTCCACCATCGATGTGCCCGCCTCCGAGCATCCGGCTCTCCTCGAGAAGGCCGTCCTGCGGCTCATCCAGAACCTGCAGAAGTCCGGTGAGGATGGCGGTCATCTGGAGGGCGAGGATGATGACGATCTGGATGACGAGGATGATGACGATGAGGAGGACGACGACCAAGATGAGGCTCGATCCGAGTTCGGCGATTCCTATGGTGGCCAGTCGCAGCATCATCATTCGCATCACTTCCATCACCAGGGACGGCCACACCATGGCACCATGATGGCCCTCTCCTCGCACCAGGGTCAGGGTAGCTCCAAGACCCCGCCTCTGGCTTTGGTACCGCCGGAGGCGGCCTCCGTCAAGTCCTCGATCTCCAAGAGCATCAGCGTGGTGAATGTGACGGCAGCGAAGCATCTGCGCGGTGTCCAGGGAGGATCGGGTCCGGCCAAGTCGCCCAGTTCCCTGGGCAGCAGTTGCACCTGCAGTGAGTCCCGAACGCCCTGCGACCTCTGCCAGGGTCCTCTCACTCCTGACCCCGTCCCGGTGGGTTCGCTGAAGAGGAGCAGCAGCACTGCTTTAGCACTGGCGGAGACCGAGGAGATGAAGCTCTCCAAGCGGCGCTTCATACCCAGCACAGGTGGGTTATCCCGATCCTGTAATTTCCGAATCCTTCTGTTGGAACACCTAGATCTCAGAGGCTACTAAAACTAGAGCCACCATTTCCCATACCTTTGCTTGAACCTTGGTTTACTAATCCTCCCCCCGCCCCGCAGAGATCGAGCACGTGCTGCACACCTCCCTGGACAAGATTGGCAAGAAGCTGACGCAGCAGCTCAACGTGGCGCGGAATTTGAGGGAGCAGGGCCAACGCTTCGAGCTGCCCCAGTGCGACCAGCGCATTGACGAGATCATGGTAAGTCATCCCCCGCCCGCCCCTTCCAGATCGAGGAGTTCTCCAACTCACCCCGAATCCCAATTCCAATCCTCTTAACCCGCAGCAGGAGCACCAGAAGCAGAGCGAACTCTTTGTGAACATCAAGAGCGAGTACGAGGTGCAGTTGCAGGGCAAGACGAGCACCCGGAACTGCTCCTCCACGGAGGTGGAGCGGGAGAGGCAACCGGATGCGGACGCGGACCAAGGCTAAAAGGAATAGAGAGCGCACATCTCTCGACTGAAGGGTTTCATCGATGTGATAACTGTGTCCCGGCAGCCTGCTCAATCCCAACCCAACCCAGAGATACTATATATGTTACACTCAGTGGCAGATACCTGAACTGATGCAGATGCAGATGCAGATGCAGATGCAGGTCCAGATACAGATACAGATACAGATAGATAGCTATAACCCCAACCTATGAGTGAGCCTGAGACAAACGTACTTTAGATGCCCCGCCCCGCCCATGAAAACACACACACACACACACCCAAGAACAGAGCCACGCCCACACACACACACACACACACACACACACACACTGTTTGTTCAGTTTGTTGTTGTTTTTTAAGATAGAAGTAGTTTACACTTCGAAATCGAAGTTGAAGGTGAAACTTCGAGCTGTTTCCGTTTCCGGTCGCGATTGAAAAGTTTTTTATATATTAAGAAAAATTTATTAACAATTGATTTTTAAAATAATTGAAATTGTATACTTAGAGAGCATTTCAATTTTTAAACTGAAAAAAGAAATATAAATTAATTACTTAGAGAAATTTTAACGAAATGGTATTCAAAATTGATTAAAAAACTAGTTAAAAATTGATTACTTAGACAAAATTTATATTTTTAAAACAGAAATTTTAATAGGATTTTGTAGCAAATCAAACCATTTTATTTAATAATTAAAAAATTATATAAAACCATAATCGAAACCGGAAACGGAAGCAGTTCCGAAGCTCGCCAATCAGTGAAAGATGTA
>JAJJHY010001290.1:10346437-10369281 GCA_021224005.1 Drosophila setifemur
ACAGCAGCCCCAAACCAGTCAAAACGAAACTTTACAAATAGAATCTATTAGTATGTGCAATTAAGTGAGCTAAAACTGTAACTAAAACTAAAACTGTAACTAAAACAAAAACTAAATCGAAAACGAAAATGTAAACTGGGAACCTGTAAAAATCACGCCAACTCCCTCCCGCCCGGTGCTCCGCAATAAAATCATACTTATACATATATATATATATAAATCTTTTGTAATTACAATTATTCAGTTACTGCTCCGCCGATAATCCAATTTTATATTATTTGTGCAAAGCCGCCGGGCGGGGCGGGGGGCGGAATTATAAATTATATATATTTGATTAACGCTGTTTGTACATGTAGCTGTATTTTTGAATATGCAAAATGTAACGAGATGAAACGAGGAAGCTGCCCTGCCACTTAGTATAAATTGCAGAATGCGCCTTGCAAATGAAGAACGATCTTCTATATATGCGTACACAGACACATATATATATAGAGCCACGATCCCCACACACACACACACACATATGATAATTAGTAACTAGAACGCGAAAAACATTTGAGAGCAACAAGTGGAGAGTGGATTTTCGCACACGTGACACAATGCTTTCAAAAGGCATCAAAAAACAAATTTAAACAAAATAAGAATAATTAAATCAACAAAATTACAAAAACTCGTCTCGTGTAGCTCCTTAAACCTCTAACCCCTCCCCTCTCCCCCCAAAAACTCACATATAAACTTGGCATATTACAATATTGATATAAGCAAGGAAAAAACATGAAACGAAATGATAAGGAAAAGCAACTATTTTAAAACAAACGAAACAAAAACAAACAAAATATATATAAAATAAAAACAATTAAACCTAAGTTAATGTAATTGTAATGGAATGATGCAAATATACATACGACAACATATATTTAATTTTAAAACATTAACTCGGATTTTGTTGGGCTTTGGGAGGATCTTCTTGAGAATTTACTTAATTTTTTTATTTTTTATAAAATGTTTGTATGCATTTATTGAAATTTTATAATTTAATTGTAAGCCTTTTTTGAGTATATTATAATATTTATTTATTACAAAAAACTATTTTTCATTCAAGTGCCTTTGATTTATTTAATATCTATAAAGATTTATGTCTGATTTGTTATAATATTTGTACATAGATTAGCTTATTAAAAAATCAGTTTGGTTTCTTTTCTTTTAATTTGCAACTATTTTTTTGTTTAATTTTTAAAAGATTATTTTATTAATCTTTAATTTATTAGGCTTTTTATAACATTTTTGTTTAGCATTGAAGGCGAAATATTTGTATATTATTTTAACAAAAATTCTCAGTTTTACAACTTTATAACTTAAATAAAGTTAATTTGAATTTATGTGGGTTGACAATATATTCAAAACTCTGTTTCCATAATTTTGAACTTTAACGGTTTTCGATTTCAAAGCTTCGAACTTTGAGTTCGAATTCTCAGCTATCGATATGTATACCCACACAATCGCAATCGATTGCTGATTAATCGTCATAGCTTTCCTGCGGCGTTGCCACCTGGGCTGCGATCACCGTTTAGGGCTGCCACCTGACCGCTCTTCAATTTGACTTTTGCGCTAACGGAAGAGGAAGAGACCGAAAAAGACGCGGATCCGCAGGAAATCAGAAGAAAACTTAAGATTCCCCAGAGTATAGAATATATAAGTACTATCCACAATGTCCGGACCGCCGACGCAGCTCCTTCGAATGCGCTCCAGCGCCGAGGCAATGGCTCATTTGGCCCGAAACAAAGGATCCTCGCCCAAGGGCGAGCAACAAGTGTGCGGGAAAGGCAACAACAACAAAGACCAGGATGTGGCGTCCATTGTGAAGGGATTGCAAACGAAATATGGAAACTACAAATACACGGTCTATCGCTGCGCCAGTAAATTTGTGGCCTTGCAGAAGATTTTTCACAGTGAGTCCTGGGATAATCCCGAAGAGGATTACTTATTTCTAACTTTCTTACTCTTTTTTCTGCAGCGGGCAAGGTTCCCTATAAACTCGTGCTGGCCATCTTGGAGCGCCATGGGTTGAGTGGCGGTCTGGAGCTGATGGTTCCTCCCTTCCAGTTGACCTCCCTCATCCATGATGTCTACTTTGCGGGCGAGAAGTTGGGTCACTTCAACCAGGAGGGGGGCTGCCAGGTGGACCGGGTGGCGGAACTGCTGGCTAACTTCTTCTGGGACGTCTACGATCCGTGGGTTTAGATATATAGTTTAACATAATTTCATAATAATCCTGAATCTCCCAATCCCCCATTCCCTCAGGCAACGGCGTCACTCCATCTCCTTGCTGGAGATCAAGATCACCTTCATCCTGCTGTGCAAGCTGTACAGCAGTGACCACTTGGTGGGGGACTTCTTTGCCTTGCTGGCGGACTCCAGGACCCAGATCATCTCGCGCTATGCCTTCGAGCAGCTCCTGTCCACGCTGAGCAAGTTGCTCGCGCATTTGGGCGAGGGAAAGGCTTATGGATCACACAACCTGCCGCTGATGCTGGAGCAGAGCTTTGCCCGGTGTCCTCAGGGGGTGGCCGGTCTGGATGAGCAGCAATTTCACAAGTTGTGGACGGGGGCGGGTGCCATGCAGACCCGCTTCCTCATCTACGGGAATCTACTGGCCCTGATCAAGCGCATCGAGGACACCGAGCACCTGATCCACAGCAACTCCTGCGCGGGCTGCCGCCTGGAGCACATTGTGGGCATTCGGTTCCGGTGTCAGGTGTGCCGGGACATCTCGCTGTGCATGCCCTGCTTCGCAGAGGGATTCGCGGGCAGTCGCCACGAGCCCGGGCACCGGATGTGCGAGGTCTTCGTAGAGGACCAGCCCCGCCAGAGTTGGACTCGCCATTTGGCCCGGCTCTGCGGCTGGCTAGTGGGGGGGATCCCTCGCAAAACCCAGGAGGAAGAGCGTCGCGGCTTCTGCAATGCCCAGGAGAGCGGTCCGACCTTGGCCCAGACCTCTAGCACACCTATTCCCGCTGAGACGCGCAGCCTGCAGGAGAAGGAGCGGGAGCGGGAGAAGGTGCAGGAGAAGGAGCAGGAACAGACGGTGATTCTCCAGCAGCAGCAGCAGGAGCTCTGCTCCTTGACGGGTCTGGCCACCAAGGCGTCCAGCCGCCTGCAGTCCATCATTGATCGCGTCCTGCTGCAGAATGTGTGAGTTATAGAATCGATCGAGGTTTACCTAGGATTACCCTTTCCATATCCCCTTTAGAAAACTGGAAACGCAGCTGAAAATGGTGGCCACCTCGTCCACGACGGAGATCTCGGACTTTCTCAGTGCCCACCAGAAGTTCCTGCTGCAGATTATCGAGGATATGCGACAGATATCGGTGGGTTTATCGAATATTTCAATGGATAATTCCTTCTTATTATTCAATCCTCCTCCAGAATTCAGCAGGAAGTGTTGCTCCTGCGCCTGTGGCTCCTGCTGCAGCTGCTCCTTTGGTTAGCTCCACTTTCCTGAGCTCCAGCACGCCGCAGCGGCAGATCTTCGATATGTACGCACCCATAGGGGCCAATCTCACGCACTCCAGTAAGCAGATCCTGGCAAGATCCGTCCCCAACCCATTCTATATCATTTTTGTTATCCCCCAGTTAATGGAGCTGAGCTGAATCGCAGCTACTTGGAGGCCAACAAGTCGGACTACTCCCTGAACGACATCAGCTTGTGGTTCGATCAGAGGAGGTCCAGTCTGATGCACCAGCATCCCGGTTCCGGACCCGGATCCCTGCCAGCTCCTCTGTCCCTGCCCATGCCCTTGGGTGCGCTGCTGGAACAGAAGCCGGGTGAGGGACGCGACACCGAGATGGTGAACTTCAAGCTGCTGCTGCACAAGGTCAAGGAGATCGTCGAGGACTCCTACAGCGACAATGCCGAGCTCTCGGCTGCCACCCAGAACCTGGAGAATGTCCTCGACAGCATCATCAAGGGCGAGGAGCAGCAGCGACGCATCAGCACGTGAAGATCGGACCTAGTAGATCACTGAAGAGATTCCCTCCATTACCATTAGTTTGGGTTAAGTTGTAAATGTTTTGCGAGAATTCTTGAAATGTTATTCCAAAATCTATGGATAATATCTTCCTCGGATGTGCCTTTAAAATGTAATCCTTAATCCTAATCCCAACACTCGGACCAGATCGCAAGATCGTAAAAATCATTCCTAGAGATTCCTGCAATTGTATTCCATGTCCTTCCCTTATGTGCCTTTACATGTATGATTCCTTCGTGTTTGTTAACTATTAAGATATTCTGACCAGATCGAGCAATTAAACCGATTATTAATCGATAAAATAAATGATCAAATAACAGGATCTGCAGTTTTTTCTTCCTTAAAAACCAATTTTCATTAACTGTAAATTGTGTTCCTTTTTAGTTTGTAAATGCAAAAAATATGTTGACCAGATCGAGGAACTGCAGCGGATCGATGGATCGATATTAAAAAATTAAACAAGCAATTAAAATCCAGGATTTTAATCTTTATTTGTTGAAGTGTCAAAAAGTATTCTTAAAAAAATACAATCCCAAAAGCTACTCTTGGGCATTCGCATTCCGTTTTCTTATTATAGTGGCCAGGACATCGCTGTTATACTGCAGCCGGTTGAGCGCCATTAGCTTCTCCACTTCATTCTCGTCGTTGCCGTTCAGGATCAGATCCTTCCAAGCCTCCAGCTCTGCGTCCAGGCTGGCGTCCAGTTCCATGGCAACATTTTGTGGCTCCGCGTCACTGACATCGCTGACCTCCAGCTCGGAGACGTTGCAGTGCAGCAGGAGGAGATCGCTGGTCAAGCGATGGACGAGAAGCTCCATGCGGGCCTCCGTCTGGGCATAGATGTGCCAGCGCTGGCCGGGATCGTCGCGCAGGATGAGTATCCCGCACCACTGCGACAGCTGCTGGCGATTGTAGAAGATGCGCTGGACGGGAGGCGAGTCCTTGGAGGTGGATGCAAAGGCGGCCCCTGAGCAGGTGGCATCCAGCAGGTCCACTTCGGAGTCTGTAAACGGGCAAAAGGAGGCTTTGTTAAATTCATTAATTTCCAAGGATTAAGCTGAGATCCCTACCCTCCTGATCTTTGCTTTGCTCCTCCGCCTGGATCCGCTCGAACTGGAGCTTGGAGACCAGCTGCTCCTGGAACTTCATGCAATCCTGGTCAGACTTGAACTCCAGCTTCAGGACACGCTGCGCCTTTTGCGTGAGGATGACGGCAAGGAAGTCCTGGTGGAGCGTGTTGGGCGCAAACTTGGGAGCCATTGCCTCCGACTGCTGGAGAATCTTGGCCGGATCCAGGCTGAGCAGGTGCAACTGCCGGATGTCCTTCTCCTTGGGCGGCTTTTCGTTAGCTCCGCCACTCTTCACCTCGTAGAAGGCTATCAGCTGGATCTGCTCCGCCTGGAGGATATCGGCGAGGGAGAGCTTCACCAGCAACACGGCAGAGCGTTCCGGAGGCAGTTGCCCCGCCTTGGAGACCGGCCGCCATGCCAGCCTCCTGCTGTGCTGATCCTGGCAGGCCCAGAACTGAGCCAGCTCGTCGTAGTCCAAGGGCGGAAGACCGTCCGGCTGCAGGGGTAGCTCGTAGAGCCAGTGCTCATAGTGGAAGTCCACTGCTGGGACGATCCTCACCAGCGGCTTTAGACCATGGACCATGGTGAGCCTGTGCCCCCCCGAAACGTTGACCAGGAGAGTGCCACAGACCAGCTCGTCGCCGCAAACCCGCGTCCACACGTCTCCAAAGCGCCGTACTAGCTGCTTTTCCTCCAGCAGCAGCGAGCGCTGGCCGGGATTACCGAAGAGCTGCTGCTCCCGCCACTTGGTGAACTCCTCCTGCGTCTGGCTGCGCACACTGGAGAGCTTCGCCTCCAGGGCGTTCACCTCCTGGATCAGGTCCTCCAATTCCTTGGAGGGAAATTCATTGGAGGTGCTTGGTTCGGGTTCGGCTTCCGGCACCGCCTCGGGAGCCTCTTCCTGGAAATCACATCGCTTCGTCGTGCCATCACAGAAACGAACCTCCACCTCAGCATGGTAGAGAACCGGCCCGGGAACCACCTCGAAAGCCTTCACATCCTCGAACTCTGCGACCAGTTCGAAGTTGACGCCGTGCTCCTTGGGCCTGTGCAAGACCACGAGCACCTTCCAGCACTTGATCAGCAGGTAGACCTCGTCCGGCAGCCAAACGTACTTCCCTATGACCAGAGGCAGTGCATCTGCATCCGGCAGCATGCTGCTGTCCAGTTCCTCGACAGGAGCTGCCTCAGCCTGCCAGCTGATCGTGGGTCCATTGTAGCTCCGCAGCTCCTGGGCAATCCCCTGGAGCCGGCTGCTCTTCAGATCGATGTGGTGGATCAGCACCTGGCGTTGGAACTCGTAGAACTTGAGGTCCCTAGTGAGGACGAGGCTGGCGGAATACTTCTCGCGCTGCCTGGGGAACCTGAGGTGCAGGTTGGCGCAAAAGGCCATTCGGGAGGGGTCTCGCAGGAGCTGCGGAAGGTTTCTCTCCACCATCCACATCCTGCAAGCGGTATTCACAAGAGAAGCCAATAAGGGGAATTTTGGCGGGCACAGCCAGAGGTGGCATTCCACCGATAACCGTCGATAACAGCCGAGTTGTGCTTCTGCTTATTGGAACATCTAATCGAATATTTCTAGATTTTTTAAAATCTAAGAAACAGTTTTGGAATATTAAAAAGCTGAGCAAAGCTAATTAAAGTTTTTAATTCAAATTTGAAACAACTGCAACTTAAATATATACAAATAAGAAAGCAGATATAAACATGAAACCGATTGATTAATTGCACTTATCGATAAGCCCACATCTAGGGTTGCCACTCTGCGCGCACACGTGTTGAGCGCCCAAACAAAATAGTTTTTTGGGAATAGACTGAGAAAACAGAAGTAATCAAAGATTCAGAGTTCTTGAAGAGTAGTAGAGATGGCGCCGGACATCGAGATCATTGTGGGCACCTACGAGGAGTTCCTACTGGGCTACCAGCTCATCACCCCCGAGGAATCCTCTGCTCCAGAGGCCAAGCTGCAGCTAAAACAAACCTTCGCGGACAAATCCCACGCCGGCTCCATCAAATCCGTTGCCGTCCAGGGGCCCTGGGTGGCCAGTGGTGGAAGCGATGACCGCATCTTCGTTTACGACATGCGCAGCCGAAAGCAGGCCCAGATCCTGCTCTCGCACACGGGCACAGTGAACACCATGGTCTTCTCCCCGGATCTGACGCATTTGCTCTCGGGCAGCGCGGACGGGCACATGATTGCAACCAGAGTGGGCAGCTGGACCACGGAGGGGGACTGGCGGAAGGCCCATGCTGGCCAGCCGGTCACCCACATCAGCTGCCATCCCAGCAGCAAGCTGGCGCTTTCCTTGGGCGGGGACCTGATCCTGAACACTTGGAACCTGGTCAAGGGCCGGGTGGCCTACAAGACCAACCTCAAGAGCAAGCGCACGCTGGGCAGCAGCCCGGAGTGCCTCTCCTGGTCCACCAGCGGGGACTACTTCACCCTCAGCGGGCCGCTGCTGGTTGAGATTTGGGACATCAAGAACGCCAATGTTGTGAGGCGTGCCAAGACCCCAGCGAAGCCGATTTGCGTGAGCTGGCTGAACGAGAAGATGTGCCTGGTGGGTCTGGAGAACGGCAGCATAGCCTGGATTTCTCTCCAGGATGAAGAGGAGGCGGAGGTGGGTTTGGTATCTCTTTTAGAGTAACTGAATTCCTAGGTTAATTGCTTTTTCTTACAGGCAAAGATCATCCCAGCGCACGCGGCGCGTGTCAAGGCCATGGCCTATCTGAACGAATCGCTAGCCACTGTGTCCAGCTCCGGAGAGATCAAGGTGTGGCGGAGTGACCTGGAGAAGCGGGAGCTGGAGGAGATTGCCAGCACCAATATCGACTGCCGCCCCACCAGCCTGGGCCTGTTGGATCTGTCTCAGTTTGGCAATGCCCGTGCCCAGCCGAAGCTCATCAAATCGGAGGCCAAGTCCACAGCCAAGGCGGAGACCAGCAAGCCAGCCAAGCCAGCTGCTCCACGCGGTTTCGTGACCATCGAGTACGAGCAGGATGAGAAGAAGGAAGAGGATGCGGATGCGGAGTCCAATGAGGCGGTAAAGGGCACTCCCAAATCGAAAACCAAACAAAAAGAGAAGAAGCAGGCAAAGAAGGCGACACCCGAGCCCGAAGAGGAGTCCTCCGAAGAGAGCAACTCCTCCGAGGAGGAGGATAGCGAGGTTTTCTCCGACAGCGATGCCTCCAGCGACGGGGGAAACCGGCGGAGGAAGCCCCAGAAGAGGAAACAGCCCCCCAACCAACGAGGAAATAAGCAGCAGAAGAGGAAGTAGCACTCTAGGATACCCTTAGCACCCTTATGTTCAGTTCATAAATGTCGGAATAAAGTTGAGTTAATACAAATTTAAGAGTTGGAAGAGAAGATTCTGGGAGGGGGGACCCTGGTTACTTGGAGGGATCTGTAAAGGTTATTCCAGGAAACCTATTACTTGGGTTTAAGATCAGCTTTATAGAGGATTGAAGGATTAAAAGGTACATATGTACTAAACCCTTTTATGTTTTAGTTTCAGAATATATATCTTTCGATATTCCCAACATTAATTAAGGACGAAATAATTGGAATCAACGATTTGTAGGTTATAAAATATACTCCAAAAACACTCGAAATCTTTATTAGATAATCGTTAGTTTGATAACATTATTAACAATTTCTATGTGTATACATTAGCGTAGCCAGGCTGGCGGTAGCGCCTAAATCAACAATAATTTCATGCTTTTCTCGAGGGGATTGGGAGGGGATCAGATGGACATTTAAAATGGGATATATCGGGATCAGGATCGGAATCCGGGTCAGGATCAATTAGCCAGGAAGTAGTGCAGCAGGCTTAGGTAAAGGCGCTCCAGCACCGGCCACAGATGCTCGGCCAGGAACTGGAGGAGGTGTCTGAGCGGGGGGCAGAGCGTGCAGATGTAGTCCGTGATGCCGTCCAGCACGCGGATGGCCAAGGGTCAGTTGTCGTGGCTGCTGTTGCGGCGCTCCAGTTGGATGCAGATGTTGTTGCTGCTGCTACAGCCTGCCTCCTCATCCCCATCCCGACCATTTGCTCCTATGGGATAGCAGCCATCGGGGCGTTGGGGACACGAGTGCGTCCAGGCCATCGGCTCCTGGAACTTGTCCAAGTGGGCGGCATTGAGGAAGGCATGGAGGCGGGGATGATCGATGTAGGAGGAGCAGGCGTAGCACCACACGGACAGGTCGCTCAGACTCATAGCCAGCGGGTGGCCGCTTTCGAGGCAGTGCATCTGCATGTGCTCGTTGACGTAGCGCCCGCATCCCACCGTCCGGCAGCTCAGGCACATCCAGTTCTCCGCCAAGGAGTCGCACCTACTGCACCCAGCTCCCGTGTCTATTGCTGTTCAACGGAAGATGGCACAAAAATAAATTAGTTACAGTTCCAAAATGGGCGAGATGCTGGAGGGGAGCACACACACGGTCCAAGCATTTGTACATTTAAAACAGTAGCATGCGATAAACTCAGGAAAACTGATCAATCAACCGATAACTTACAGAACAATAAATAATCATCGATAATAAACGATTGCAGGGAAAATAGGAGCAAAGCAAAAGAATTGAATTCTTATTTGATTTAAAATGGAAAAACTTAAATCAAAAAATTCAAGTTGGGAAACAATTATGAACCAATCGATGACCCCATTCTTAAATAATCATCGATATTTAACGATTGCAGAGAAAATATAGGAGAAAAGCAAGCGAAATATATCACATAAATTAAAAAAAAAAGGAACAGCATGCTAAATATATTATATACATTCCTAAACACCTATTAACTTCTAATGAATAAATATCCTATTTATTTAAAATAATACAAGATTTAAAAAATGTAAAGTAAAGCAAGAAAACCGCTCAAACTTCTCTTTTTAAATCGATTAATAGATTAAATAAGGATGAGAAACAGAGAAATTAACCAGAATTTAAATTATGGATATATCAAAATAATTTAAAATACTCTTTTACAAGTTTTAAAATAGTTTCAGCATACAATTTAAAAGGAATACAATCTCAAAGTTGTTCCAACCGAAAGTTGCAAATGTTAAATATAGATTTAAAACCTGTTTCTGTTTTCTGATAAATAATTATTCAAATATAAATTTTAAATCCTAAATATATAGCTATGGAAAAGCAACAGAAAAAAGCCCTGAGCCTTCCAAATAGAAAACCAAAACCCGACACAGAAATATGTATATACAAAGCTCGGGGAAGGCAACAAAAAAATAGAGAGGAACTGCAGCCAGTGAGAGGACGGACTTGGTTAGGGCTTACTTTGCAGGGCCTCCTCCGGCCGTAGCAGACTCAAGTGCGGGCAGGTCTTCAGCGGATAGACGGCAAACATCTCGTTCTGCTCGAGGGCCTGTTTGGGTTTGGGTGCGGATTCGGATACGGATACGGAAACCCAAGTCGAAACCGAGTGAGATGGGTGCGATGGAATGGGGTGACGAAATGAGCGAGATGGATGCACACAGACCAACCAGAGAGAGAGACGGAAACAATCGATTAGTAAGGGAGTCGGATTGAGGGTTTCAGGATTGCAAGATCCTATCCGGCCATACCTCCTTATTCTCCTCCAGATACTCGGCGAGCGTTTTTACCTTGACTTTCGGCTTGCTTCCACTGGCCTGCTCCTCCCCGCCAACGTTGCGATCGCCGCCAGGTCCGCCACCGGAAGCGCTTCCAGCTCCATCGCCGGTCGCCTCCAGCACCGCATCACTTGAGATATTCATCTGCCGCAAGGAGGCGGTAAGAAAATCCTCGTTGTTGTTCTCCCCCACCAGCAGTGGGTCGAAGTCGCGGGGCAGTTTCCTGCCCACGAGCTCCAGGGATCGCCAGTGATTGCGCTGGACCTGCACACACGACTGCAGCGTCTCCAGGCAGCTCTGGTAGGCCACCGTGGCCGGCTTCTGGAGTGCCATTGCTCCCAGCTGGGGCGTGGGCACCGGGTCACCCAGTAGCGTCTTCGTGCACATGGTCATTGCATACGAAATGGAGTTCACGTTGTACCCGCCCTCCAGGCAAACGATGATCTTGCCTCCCGCCAGGGCGGACAACCAGTGGGTGAGCATTCCATAGCCCTCGGGGGTGACCTTGCAGCCCCCCAGGGGATCGCCGATGGCAGCATCGAAGCCGGCCGAGACCAGCACCAGCTGCGGATTGAACTCGTAGGCAATGGGCATGATCAGCTGCTGGAAGGCCAAAGCGTACTCCAGATCGCCCATACCCTTCTGCAAGGAGGAGGAAGAATCAGATTAGTCGTTGATTGTATTTACATAATTTCGAACCCACCTTGTTCCAGGGAATGTTGACGTTGAAGCCCCTGCCGGCTCCCTTGCCCACCACATCGAAGTTGCCGTCGGGGCCCTTGGGGAAGAAGGCGCCGTGCTCGTAGCGATGCACACTCACATACAGAACCTTGGGATTCGACTCGAAGATGTGCTGCGTCCCATTGCCGTGATGGACATCCCAGTCTATGATGAGGACGCGCTGCAAGCCATAGTCCCGAATGGCATACTGGGCGGCAATGGCCACGTTGTTGAAGATGCAGAAGCCGTGCGGCTGATCCGGCTCGGCATGGTGGCCAGGCGGTCGGACATTACAGATTCCACTGCGGGACTCGCCCCTCAGCACACTGTCCACCGCCTGGAGGACGGAGCCGGCGGCCAAAGTGGCGCAATCGAAGGTCCGCGGATGCAGATACACGGAGTTGTAGCCCCCGCTCAGCTGCTGCAGCTCCTCCGGATCGCGTCCCATCAGACGCCGCACCGAGTTCACATGGGAGCGCGTGTGGGCCAAACAGACCTCGTCCGTGGTCGCCGCCCTGGACGTGAGCTGCTTCATTCGGTTGAGCAGATCATACTCCTCGTGCATCTGGTGAATGCTCTGGATGCGGGTGGGCTGCTCCGGATGCCCAGCGTCGTGGAGGTTGCAGTGCTGCAGCATCTGGGCGTCGTAGGCGTAGCAGACGCGCACTTGCGGCACCGACAACCGCGTCTCCGTGCGCAGCACCTGCAGGCGTCGGGTGTTCCTCTCCAGCGTGTCGGGGGGCAGGGCAATGGCCGTGTCCCGTGTGGGGTAGCGATCCACCGGGGGTGGTCCCCCCACCCAGATGCGCATCGGGCGATGGAGGTCCGAGGAGTGCTCCTCCTCCCCTTTCGCCTGCAACTCGGCCAGCTCGTAGGTCTTCTGGAGCTGCAGACAGCGCCAGTGCGGTCGATGAACGCAGATGCAGTTGAGCAGGGACTTGGCCAGCTCCGGCCGGGGCAGGGCAAGCTCCTCCACCAGCGGTGGGCAGGGATCCCCTAGCAGGGAGCGGAGTGTCAGGGCTGCGCCCTCGGCTAGAGAATCCAAGCAGTAGCCACCCTCTAGCACGACGGCCACCTTGGAGTCGGCCAGACGCAGGAGGGGATTCAGCAGATGCGGATAGCAGGCGGGCGTCACCTCCATCTCACCCTCGGGACATCCCAGAGCAGCATCGTACCCAGCCGACACTATAATCAGCTCCGGCTGGAACTCCAAGGCAACCGGCAGAAGGAGCTGCTGGAATATGGCCAAATAGTCGCCATTCGTCATCCCCGTCGCATTCAGGGGCACGTTGAAGTTGTAGCCCGTTCCTGGACCCGATCCGATCGCATGATAGTCCGATTCGTGCAGGTGCGGCCAGAAGCTTCCGAACTCGAAGCGATGGATGGAGAAGTACACCACTCTGCAAGAGGAGCAAGAGGATTTGCAATTTAAAATTAGGGAACCAAAGGAAATCAAATCAGGGAACTCACCTGGGATCGTTGTAAAAGAACCGCTGGGTTCCCTGGCCATGGTGGACATCGTAGTCGATGATCAGGATGCGCTGCAGCTTGTGCACATCGAGGGCATGCTGGGCGGCCAGGGCTACATTGTTGAAGAAGCAATAGCCATTGAACTCTGCCTTCATGGCATGGTGGCCCGGCGGCCGGATGATGGCCATGCCATTCTGTGCCCTTCCAGCAATCAGTTGGTCAACCAGCTCAATGGTGGACCCGCTGGCCAGCAGGGAAAGCTCAAAAGTGGACTGTCGAGAGAGGGAGAGGATGAAAGGGAAGGTTATCTATCAGTTTGCGGCGTAATCTACCAGAAAACTGTAAATCTTATCAGGGACTGAACTGGGACTGGAACTATATAAAGTACTTCTCAAAGACGCAGAAACTTGTTTATAACAATTTACAGTGCGTTTCGGAGGTGGAAGATTTATTTACCGGAGGAGAAGTGCTATCAAGATTTAATGGAATATGAATTGTAAATTAAACAACAGTTTACATAGCAACCGACAGACGGACATGGCTAGAATCAAGAATATATATACTTTATAGGGTCGGAGACGTCTCCTTCACTGCGTTACAAACTTCTGGTCAAAGTTATAATACCCTCTGCAAGGGTATAAAAAGCATCAGAATAGGAAACCAAAATATTGGATAACTATTGAATTCTCATTTCAATTACTTAAGTTATTCATTCTATTTAAGTTGGGGAAATCAAGTTGGAATAAATAAATAATGTACATTTTTTAACAATTAATCTAATGAAAATTCCATAATAAATAGGAAAAGGGAAAACAAATAATAGATTAATTATTGAATTCGCACAAATTCAGATGGAATATGATAATAAGGAAATAATACAAATTCGTTGCTCTTTTTAAATTAACACAATTGAATCGTAATATGACATAATAAATGAATAACTAATGTAATTAAGTGCATAATCAATATTCCAAACAATGCTTTAAACAAGAAAACAATTGATTTAAATATGAAATTCTCACAATTGCTAAAAATTCTCTGCCTGATTCGCAATCAAAATATAAATATTTATGAATAACTAAAAAAATAATACATGTATTTTTGTACTGCACTGTAATGGAACCCCAACCCAACCGCATCCAATCTAATCTACTTGAATTTGCATTCGCCTAAGCCACAAACACAATAATTTTCTCAGGCAATCGAGCGCCTGCACAATATATATAACAGCTAATTAAGCTCAAGGGGGTTCCGCCTCCCACGGATTTGGGTGGCCTGCTCACCGGATGAATGTAGATGGAGTCGTAGCGGGAGCTCAGCTCCTCCATGCGCTCGTCGTCCCGCACTGCGGAGGTCTGCTTCAGCTTCTCGAAGTGCTCCTCCGCGTGCAGGCGCAGGATCTCCTCCTTGGTGGCCGATCTGGAGGGCAGTTGCAGGCATCGCTCGGCCAGATTCAGTTCGCGGCACCTGTCAGGGAAATTAAGGATTATTTCTAGTACTTATTCATATGTACTTAAAAGAGTTTTCCCACATACCTCTCCAGGACGCGGGTGAAGCGCTGGGGACACTCGTAGTGACCCTGGTCCCACAGACAACAGTGCTGGCTCATGGACTCATCGTAGATCAAGGCCGTGGGTCCTCGCACCAGGCCCTTGGCATTAACTGCCTGGGGATTGGAGAGAATATATATATATTATTTCGATTATATCGGGGATATAGCCCAAGCTATGTACTTACATTCTGGAATATATCGGTGATGGTCTCCTGGGCGGGCATCGCGTTGCTCTGGTTCTTCAGCATGTTCCGTGCTCGACGTTTCGCCTCCAAGAGCGCTGCGCTCGGTTTGTTCGCCTTCCGCTGATCGCCGACGCTGTTGCCGGATCCGGCGCTGCCGACGCCGCTGCTACTGACGCCGCCGCCGGCAGCGCTGCCAATCACGCCCGCCGCCGTCGCTGCCGAGCCACCTGTTGCTTTCGACTTGACCATGGCCCGCGTCTGGATCTTCGCCTGCTGCGCACTGCGTCGCGTGACGATGGGCGGGCTCTGTGTGGACGGATGGTTGGATATATTCGTATTCGTATTGGTATTATTTTCAATTAAGAGCAGGAGAATGCAAATGCAGCGATGCTTCTGGAGCGGATAATTAGATGTTGGATGCGCGGTGCTCTGGTGCTTGTGGACTTAGACTTGGTTATTGTTGGACCGTTCGTTAGTCTCCCTTTGTCGGTTACAAAAATATATATTGACAACTCTTACAACATTAAATTTACTCAGAACTTTTCTAGTCAAAGCCACAAATAGAACATAAATTCAAAGCACTCTTTCCGATTTAAAACCCCAAATTTTTAAATCTCCTTAAATCGTAATTTTATAAATCCATTTAATAACCAAAAGGGATTTAAATTTGTTTGAGGATATTGTTGTTTAATTATGGACATTTACTTAGTAAACAATTCGACATACATTTAATTTTTTGGTTGAATGTTTCGAACTTATTTTAGAAATCTTTAAATAATTATTTTATATATATAATTTTAAAATAGTATTTAAATTTAAATTATCAAAATTATTAAATTTTATTACTAATTTTAGAACATTAAATTTAGACATTAGAATAATGTCAATAATTGTTTACTTTAAGGAACAAGAAATTATATTTAAATTTGCCTTCTCATTTCTATCTTTCAAATAAAGAAATTTATTTAGTAAAATATTATAGTTAATAATAGTTAAATATTACTATAAAAATTCACAAGATTTTTGCTGATATTAAGTTGTTATTATTTTATATTTTGTTTCGGTTCTTCTCTACCAATATAAGTAAATAGTTTAACAAAAATCTTCTATGATTTTTCATTTATAATGCATAAAGCTAGTTCACTTTGAGGAGGTTTTACTGTATTTGATTTGTTTTTGGTTTTATATGGAAAATGCTATCATACTCGTTAATCACTATTGATTGGGGAATTCTGTTTCAGATATCTCTGAAATGCAATAACTTAACTAACTAAGACTTATTTACTAACATCAATAATTAATTAACCAAAATATCTGCAAATATTTGCCACAATATTCACAACTTTTAATTTCTGTATTTAATTCTGTATTTATTGTAATGTTTTGTTGTTTATAGTTTTAGAAGGAAATGCCCATCTTGGGCAACTTTCCGAGATTCAACTGCACTGATTAGCGAACTGATGGGCACGAAGTTTAGACGCAAACTGCGATCTGAAGCCGCGGATCAATGCCAGCAATCCCACGGATACGAATAACAAGATACAAGCCACATGCATGTGTGTGCCCTGCGTGGGAGTTGTTGCCGCTTTTGGCCAGGTTGGTTTTGGTTTGGTTTGGCTTGCGGCAAAGACAAATAGCCAAAAAGGCGGCAACTGGCGGCACTTACCATCTTGTGGCTGTGGCTGTTGTTGTTGTGGCTTGTTGTCTCCAAAGCTGGCGGGGATTAGCCGGGGGTTTGGGGGGTGTGCGTGTGTGGGCGTAATACTTTCTGGGCCACAGCCGCGCGCTCCTTCTCTCTCTCTCTCTCTCTCCAGTTAGACCGTGTTTATCGATTTCGAATAGCACACACTTTTCTCTTATAATTAGCTGCTCTAAATAAATTATGCCCGATATTTGTTCTCGCTTGCACAATCACTACTCTCCTAGCTCCCCTCGTAAGTGCGCGCGTGTGTGTGCGAGTGAGAGTGTGTCCGTGTTGTTGCTGTTTCTGTTTCTGCTTCAGTTGCTCTGATTCTGTATTGTTGTTTTCCCGTGCTTTTGTTGTTGCGATTGTTGTTGTTGTTGAGCCTACACTGAGTAACAAACAAAAAAATATATGCGTAAGCGGGAGGGGTTTAGCTTTTTTTCGGATTCCTTCTCTGTTGCTGTTTCTTCAACTTTTACGGTTGTCGCGTTTCTGTTTCTGTTTCCGTTTCTCTTCGCTCTGGGCTTCCGTTTTATTGTAGACACTCGCGTCGGCAGTTTACAGTTGCAGTTGCAAATCAAAAGAGATTTGGGAAGATGCAGCAGCGCAGCAAAAGGAGAAGCAAGAGACAGAACCTGAACCGCACAATTCGCACACACACACACCGCACCGCTCCACACACTGCACTGCACTGCTCTGGTCTACTCTACTCTACACTACGCTGCACGACTAGAGCGGGGGCAGCAGGCGGTGGGAGAGTAGGAGCAGAAGAGAGGGGGACGAGGCCGGAGGGAGAGCGAGAGAGAGAGCGATAATCGATGACGCGCGCAGGCGGAGCGCGGAATGCGGCAAGGCGAATGTTTGTGTGGGCTCTTCTTCTTGCCGCTTACAGGCGAACAGCTGCTCGCCGATAGTCACAACTTGTTGAATAATCGTTCAATCGATAATTACCGCTGAAGTTGTGGAGCCCTTGATAAGCCTTTTATTAAAGTAATATGAGCAATCTGGAATTGTCGTACAATAATGTTTTTTCATATGCAATTTTATGATTTATGAACAATTTTGAAGACAAATTTCGTTAGTTATCGAAATATCGAAGGTAACTAAATTTTCAGACAAATGCCGCCTAAAACGGTCTTACCAATTGCTTGTCAAGTTTCTCCACCCCTTTGCCTATCGATAATTCTCCGCGTTCGCAGCCCTGAAGCAATGGCAAGAAAAACTTAATGCCGGATTTTCTGATGAAAATTACGAAAAACTAAAAAGAAAGCAAGGAACTGCGGATTTTTGAGTGATTGGTTGTGCGAGGCCAGTCAGGAGTGCCGTGTGTGGTGAAACCGGCGACTAGAAATTACAGGAAACCACAAATCCGCCATGTCTAAGAATTCCGGGTGAGTTTGCCCGCCGCTTGTCTTCACTGAAATCATTAATCAATTAATATATTCTTCAAACCAACAGGCGCGACCGGGACAGGGAGAGGGACAGGGACCGGGAGAGGGAGCGAGACAGGGATCGGGATAGGCGGGACAATCGCGGGCCCCGCGACTATGACATGACCAAATCCCGCAACGGAGGCGGTGGTGGAATCAGTGGTGGTGGCGGAGGTGGAGGAGGAGGAGGCTCCCGCGGTGGTCGGGATGTAGACCGGAAGCGGGGCAAAGATACGGCCAGCGATCGCGGAAGGCGGGATGACAAGCGCCGTAAGCGTTCCCGCTCCAAGGACTACGACAAGGACAAGTGAGTAACCAATTGAACTATTCTTATTGTAGAATCCCATTTATGGTCATGAAGCACCAGGCTTTGCAATCCACCCATTACCCTCACATCAGCTTATACTTCCTTTCCATTTCACAGACGCCTGGACAAAGAGCGAAGTCGCGATCGTGGAGATCGGGATCGCCAGCGTGATAAGGATCGCGAGCGGGAGAAGGACAGGGAGCGCGAGCGGGACAAGGATCGCGATCGCGACCGCCAGCGGGACAGGGACTCGGATAACCGTCGTCCCGCCTCATCTGCATCTGCACCAGTGGTGATTCCCGTGCCCTCGTCCAGCTCCTCCGACGAGGAGGTCGAGGAGATCGACAAGGAAGAGCAACAACGCCGTCTGGAGCAGGAGATGATCAAGCGGAGGGAGCGCATCGAGCGCTGGCGGGCTGAACGCAAGCGGGACACCAAGGCGGCGGTGGTGGCCCCGGCTGTGGTGAAGACGGCCAAGAAGTGGAGTCTCGAGGACGAGTCCGAGGAGGATGACAGCAACCACGCTCCGCCGGTGGAGACGGGCAAGAAGGACACCGAGCCCGACTCGCCTCCATCCAAGTTCCACTCGATTCGCAAGCGCTTCGACGACGACGTGGTCGAGTCCAAGTTCTCGCCCATCAAGCGTCCCAAATTTGGCGCGAAACTGGGCATGGGTCTGGCCAAAACGGAGGCGGAGATCAAGAAGGAGGCTGAGGAGCAACAGCACAGGGAAATCAAGAAGGAGCCGGAACCGGAGCCGGCCAAGCCCATCAAAATGGAGATTCCGGAAGAAGAAGAAGAACCCGCCAAACAGGAGGACACAGTCAAGGAGGAGCCGGAAAGCAAACCGGAACCCGAACCAGAGGAAAAGCCAGAACGCGAACCCTCGCCGGAGGACGACATCGATCCTTTGGACGCCTACATGCAGGAGGTCAACAATGAGATGCGCCGGGTCAACAACTTCGTCAGTCCCCCGTCCAAGGCCCAGGGCGTGGTCATCCTCACCGGAATGGCCAAGAAGAAGTCAGCCGTGGTGAAGAAGGGCGAGCTGATCGAACAGAACATGGACAGCCTGGAGTACTCCAGCGAGGATGAGCTGGAGGATATTCGCGACACGGCCGTCAATCTGGCCATGAAGCACCGCAAGGAGCTGGCCAAGATCGATCATTCCTCGGTGAGCTACGCCCCCTTCCGCAAGAACTTCTACGTGGAGGTGCCGGAGCTGGGTCGGATGACCCCCTCCGATGTGGAGAAGTATCGTACCGAGCTGGAGGGCGTCCAGGTGAAGGGCAAGGGATGCCCGAAGCCCATCAAGGTGAGTGCTGCCATATAGGATATAGTGATCCGATCTGTATATACCCTTGCTTGCGTACTGGTCTAACCGAAACCCTAATCTCCCACAGACCTGGGCGCAGTGCGGCGTCAGCAAGAAGGAGATGGACGTACTGCGCCGGCTGGGCTTCGAGAAGCCGACGCCGATCCAGTGCCAGGCCATACCGGCCATCATGTCCGGACGGGATCTGATAGGTATTGCTAAAACCGGCAGTGGCAAGACGTTGGCATTCATTCTACCAATGTTTAGGCACATCCTGGACCAGCCGAGCCTGGAGGATGGCGACGGTGCGCTCGCCATTATAATGGCGCCCACGCGCGAGCTCTGCATGCAGATTGGCAAGGACATCCGCAGGTTCAGCCGATCGCTAGGCCTGCGTCCGGTCTGTGTCTACGGGGGCACCGGGATCTCCGAGCAGATAGCCGAACTGAAGCGCGGAGCCGAGATTATCGTGTGCACGCCGGGTCGCATGATCGACATGCTGGCTGCTAACTCCGGGCGTGTCACCAACCTCCGCAGGGTCACCTACGTCGTCCTGGACGAGGCGGATCGCATGTTCGACATGGGCTTCGAGCCGCAGGTAATGCGCATCATCGACAACGTGCGTCCAGATCGCCAGACCGTGATGTTCAGCGCCACCTTTCCGCGCCAAATGGAGGCCCTGGCCCGCCGGATCCTCAAGAAGCCCATCGAGGTGATCGTGGGCGGTAGGTCGGTCGTCTGCAAGGAAGTCACGCAGCACGTGATCATTCTCAACGACGATGCGAAGTTCTTCAAGCTGCTGGAGCTGTTGGGCATCTACCAGGAGGCGGGCAGCATCATTGTGTTCGTGGACAAGCAGGAGAACGCCGACATTCTGCTGCGCGACCTGATGAAGGCCTCCTACCCCTGCATGTCCCTGCACGGCGGGATCGATCAGTTCGATCGCGACTCCACCATCATCGACTTCAAGTCGGGCAAGGTGCGATTGCTGATTGCCACCTCGGTGGCGGCGCGCGGCTTGGATGTCAAGGATCTCATCCTGGTGGTCAACTACGATGTGCCCAACCACTACGAGGACTACGTGCACAGGTGAGTCCTGCTCTGATTCGAGTTTAACTTCCCCTTACCCACCTAATCCCCTCCAGATGTGGTCGCACGGGCCGGGCTGGCAAGAAGGGCAGTGCCTACACCTTCATCACACCGGAACAATCGCGCTACGCCGGCGACATCGTCCGGGCTTTGGATCTCTCTGGCACCCTAATCCCCGCCGAACTGCAGACCCTGTGGACGGAGTACAAGGCCGCCCAGGAGGCGGAGGGCAAGACTGTGCACACGGGCGGTGGCTTCAGCGGCAAGGGCTTCAAGTTCGACGAGCAGGAGTTCAATGCGGTCAAGGAGAGCAAGAAGCTGCAGAAGGCCGCCTTGGGACTGGCCGATTCGGACGACGAGGAGGACATCGAGCAGGACATTGACCAGCAGATCGAACAGATCTTTGCGGCCAAGCGCACGGTGAAGGATACCTCTGGTGCGGCCGCAGGAGCGGGAACTGCCACAGCCAGTGCCACGGCAACGGCCACTGCTGCAGCGGCGGCGGCTGCTGCGGCGGCTGCAGCTGCTGCGGCTTCCGGTGGCAATCCCGCCCTGGCCACGGCTGCGGCTCAAGCGGCGGCAGCTGCTGCGGCTGCCAACCTGGCCATAGTGGCGGCTTCAGCTTCAGTTCAAGGTGAGGATTACATTGATTCCATTCTAGACTTCCTTTTTTGTCACATTACATCCTGTTAATCCTTAACACCTTATCCATCTTCCAGTTGCCGGTGGAATGGGCTCCGATAAGTTAGAGCTGGCCAAGCGACTGGCCTCCAAGATCAACAGCAGCAAGAACCTGGACACCAAGACGAGTGCCGTGACAGTGGAGCCACTGATGAAGGGACAGCATGGCACGGGCTCGGCGCCACCTCTTCTCACAGCCCGAACGGTGGCCGAGCAGATGGCCGCCAAGTTGAACAACAAGCTTAACTACCAGCCCAAGGAGGATGAGGACGGTTTGGGTACGATGATGGGCGGCAATAGCAATTCATTCACCAAGTACGAGGAGGAGCTGGAGATCAACGATTTCCCGCAGCAGGCGCGCTGGAAGGTTACCTCGAAGGAGGCCCTGGCCCAGATCTCCGAGTACTCGGAGGCGGGTCTCACGGTGCGAGGCACCTACGTGCCCCAGGGCAAGAATCCGCCCGACGGCGAACGCAAGCTCTATCTGGCCATCGAGAGTTGCAGCGAGTTGGCCGTGCAGAAGGCCAAGCGCGAGATTACGCGGCTGATCAAGGAGGAGCTCCTCAAGCTCAGTTCGGCGCACCATGTCTTCAACAAGGGACGCTACAAGGTGGTCTAGTCGATCCCACCAGCCCGATAAGATACGAGTATATATATGTACTGTTCCTGCGAACGCGATCAGATCCACAGATTCTTTGAGTGGAAAACCAAGAGGAATTATCCCAATAAACTGATTGGATATATGCAAAGCGTTTCATTTCGGTGGCGCTTCTTTTTCAGGAAAAACAATGGAGAAAGATAATAGTATTTTTTTGGACATCTTGATAATAATAATTTAGTGGTTCTCTTCCTTAATTAAATTTAAGTTTAAACAATTATAATATAGATTGATACCAAGTTAAAAGTATAACCAATAATTATTCGGACGACTGTGCCATCGATTTAATTAATAATAAATAGGTTATCTAACTAAAAATAATTGGAAGAATATTTAAATTAAGAGCAAGATAGAAAGCTTAAATGACAAATACCCAATAATTATTCCCGCGACTGTGGCCTACCGAAATTATCGATTTTAAAAACTCCTTCAGAGATTAATCGAATAATCGCTCACCGCTTTTCCGCCCACTAAAAAGTCGGGATTGAATTTCATATTTTTTGTTGCTTGTCTTGCTGCATTTTTATTATTTACTTATATATCTCCGCCAGCACTCGAGCGCTGCAATCAATTGATTTTCATGCTACTGTATTTCTTGTGTCTAGAAACTACTAAAATTAAATTTAAATGTAGTTATGAGCTTGGGCATGTCCGTTATCAATGGTATGTATTATAATTTTTTATAATTATTATTATGCGCTTTCTGTTTTGTTTCTTTGTTTTGTTTTGGTTTTTTTGAAAAAAATTTGATGTTTTTTTCGTTTTTGTGTGTTTATGCACTAATTTGTCGGCAAAAAGTTATTTCTTTTTTTGTTTTTGTTTGTTGCTTTCGTTTGATACAAAACTATGTGTTATATTATTATTATTATTCTGCTTGCTCCGCCTCTGGTTTAGTTTTGTTTTTTTGTTTTTTGTTTTTGTTTTGTTTAAAATTATTATTGAATTCTTGCGCTTTTCTTGATTTTGGTTTTGTTCTTTTTTTTTCGTTTTGGTTTTTACGTCTACTTAATATCGCATTCAAAATCATTCACACGCACGCTATATATGTATATAT
>JAJJHY010001290.1:10385418-10396309 GCA_021224005.1 Drosophila setifemur
TATAGTAAAATTTCCATTTAATTCTTTCCTTTATATTTCTTATACATATATATATATATTATATACATTATTTAAATAATTTATTATACATTTTTCTTTATATTTTTAATTTCTGTATTTATTTATTTGTATTAAAATTAATTCCCATTACTTTAAACTATTATTTGATTCCTTTCCCATGCTGAAAATATTGTTTTTTTTATGTTTCCGAACATTGTCTCACATGGATTTCCCGAATATTTCCCAATACCCAAGACTCTGCCCACTGTGCCCAGGGGCGTGCCGCAGGGGGGGGAGGAAATATTATGATTTATTTTTATTATAGCGGGTAAAGTGGTCTTTACAAGCATCAAACAGGGCCACGCCAATCGCCCACAGACGCGCCAAGTAAAAAGGCAGTTAGCTGGTTTATCCAACGGGCCAGGGGCGTAGCTAGCAAGAGGGGTGAGCTAAATGTGAGGAGGCGGAGGCACAAGTTGTTAAATGGACGGGTGGATTTGCACTTGCCGTGCTGACTGTTATCTTCATTTTTGCTTTCAGTTATATTGCCTGGGAATTCCTGTGGGAGATGCCAGGTCTGGGATCTGGGATCAGGAACAGGAGCGGGAGCGGGAGCAGGAGCAGGAGCTGGCCAAACCCTCGCCAGCTAAAAACAAATTGTGCGACGGCGGGCATGGGCATAAAAACAAGCGGATCAAACATCGAGGCAGGTGGAAAGGGAGTGGGAATGGGATTGGGTTTGGGATTGGGAATGGGCATGGGCAGGGGCTGTCCTGGTGGGTGGTTGGAATCCCAGCGGAGGCGGGTTCCGCAAATCGAAAAAGAGTGTTCCCCGGATTTGACCGGAGCTAGAAGGTTCATTGAAATTGCATTAATGTTCCGTTTGCCTGATAGATAACCCCTCGAACCTGCCACCCCAACTCCGCCTCCTCCTCCATCTCTTCCTCCTCCTCCTCCCGCTCCCTTGTTCGTTGTGTAATGGAAATCTGCGTGTATAATCCGCACCCTGATCGGATGGGCGGGATAAACTAGTTATGGCCATTAATACGATCAATTTGATGCTCACTTCGGTGTAAGCAAATAACAGTCTTATTGAAAACATTGCCCACCAACAACAACAACAACCACATCGGGAATCCGGGGGATACAAAAAATGGAAACATATTTGGCAGGACAACAGCAACAACAACTACAACAACAACCAACCCCTCGTCACGGATGTAACTGATAATTGTAAAGTTCGGACCCGGAACCAGGAGCAGAACCGAAGGTTAGTATCTCTACATATGCCTCAAATTACGAAGGAAGGAAGCTGGGTAGCGGAGGAGGGTTGCTCCTGGGTTTCCATTTTTTGTGGGTCAAGTGATGCGTTGATGTGCATTTTAAGCAGGTTAACCTGTTAACTGTCAGGGAACCCTTTTTGCTGTGTTTTTCCGGGGGGGGTTCTACTTGCTTAGGCCCGATTTATCAAGGTGCGAGGATATGGCCGAGTGTGGACAGATGTTGGGAACAGCGCACGGAAACAGCACGGGAACAGCACGGGAACAGCGCACGGGAGTCCGTGAAATATTCCCAACTTTGGTATGGCTATTAAATTAAGGTGTGTCGGGTTCAATAATGTCTTTCGAATATCCTTTTTATTATGCACATCGGATTTTTTAATAGTCGAAACTTAAAACCTGCTCACCATATAACTTAAAAATCAAGGGAACTTGAAATATAAAATATCTTTAAAAAATACTTCTTATCAAAAACAGAATATTATATAATTAATACTTTTAAATATTATATGGTATACGTGAATTGTAGCATTTAACTTAAAAATCAAGCAACCTTAATATATGAAATCTCTTTAAAAGATACTTCACAATATGAACAAAATATTATATAAATAATACCATTAAATACAATATGATAAATGTAAATTGTAGCATATAACTTACAAATCAAGGGAACTTGATATTAAACATCGCTTTAAAAAATATTTCATATCCAAAAAAAAATATTATGTAATTAATTTCTTTAAATAATATATGATACATGTGAATTGTAGCATATATCATAAAATTTAAGGAAACTTGGTGTATAAAATATCTTCCAAAAATACTTCTAATTAAGAACAAAATATTATTTATATAATACCTTTAAATGCTATTTGATAAATATGAGTTGTAGCATATCACGTAAGTTTCAAGGGAACTTAACATATAAAATCTCTATTAAAAATTATTCATTTTTGAAACAATATATTATATAATTAATACCTTTAAATTGTAGGGGCCGTTCCCTATTACCAATAACTAAAATTTCCCCCCCCCCCCANNTATTTGTCCCCCATTTAGTGTTACCCTTTTTCGTTAGCTTAGCTGATTGTAATCGCCAATTTGGGCAATCAGTTGTCGGAGTTGTAGCCTTTTTCGATTAAGGTTAAAAGCAGTTTGGCATGAATTGCGGCATTAAGAATTCAGTAGCTGCAGGAGGGAAAGTGCAATTTGCAGTTCAAATCCAAATGTTCCGGCGTGTAATTTGGTGGAAAACTATTAAGTTGCAACAGAAAGACAAAGACAAAGCCAACGACGATGGCGATGGCGACGACAACTCCGTGTCCTGGCCACCTGGCGTATGAGCGATGTCCTGGGTATGTCCTGCGAGGATTTTCCTCTTCGCTCGGTTTTCCTCTCCTCTGCAGTCGGTCTTCTTTCTTGTGCCTTCGATTGTCTCGGCCATAAAAAAGAAAAACGCATGGCCAACACACACCCACATGGCTTAAATAATTGATGGAGAAAAGGAAACTAAATAAATAAATAAATGAAACGAAACGAAACGAAATGGCAGAAGGCAGAGGCGGAGGCAGAGGAGGCAGAGGAGGATTCGGGAATGGGGACAGTAAATTGTCACTGGATGACACAAAGCTTTCTGCACAAAGCGGCAGCGCAAATAATACAATAAATAAATAAAAAACACACACATATATATATATATACAGGGTCTTCCCAGACAGACAGGGATATATATACCTCGTATATATATCATAGGTATGGAGTTGGAACTCCATTGAACTTTCACCTAAGCAAAAACAACGAAGGATTCCACATATGACCGTCCAAAATAAAGTTAATGCATTAATAATCATAATTTCCTCCATATTTGATGTGCTCCGGTGTGTTTTTGTGTTTTGTGTTTCGGGCCAACATTAAATATGGTTACACATTTAATTATGTCAATCAATCCGGCGATAAGTGACAGCGTAATCGATAACCGGACATATCCCCCTGATGACTGCAAATTGGATTTCAAATGAGATTGTGAAAAACTATCTGCCTCGCCGACGATCAACAACATGGCAACAATCGATAATTGGACAATTTCGACTTGGATTGGGATTGGGATTGGTATTGGGGAGTTCCTTGGAAACTTTTAAGTGGAGCTCCCATTTGGCATTAGGCAAAGTTGTCTCTCCAGGAAAAACAAAGGTTAATGCCCGATGTTGCACATTTATTTTCCAATTACCTTTTGAACCGAGAATTGCATTCGATTGAAGCTTTTAAGGACTTTGAAGTTGAAATGCTACTTTAGATACTTTTTGGATTAGTGTTTGTTAAGTTGTTTATTCAGTCTTTAACTTTAATATATTTTAGAAATTCTTGAGATTAGAAAACAATAAACATAAATTTCATAACAAATAAAAATTTATATGAAATCGGTTGAAGAACTATAAACTATTCTGAATTATTTCGCATATTGATAATTATTTAAAATAAATGCATTTGAGAGGCAATGATATTAAAAAAATATTTACAAAATGTTATATATTGATGGTAAAACCAGTTAAATAAGTTTAGTTTTAATATAATTTTTCATTCTCATTTTCTTAATTAAAAACTGAATTAAAAACCAGAAGAATTTTCCAATATTAAAACAGACCCAACACGAACATAATTCCCCGACACCTTTTGAGTGTCTGAACTATATAGTTTTTTTTTTTGAGTCCTCCGTTGAAGTGCCACCCCAAAATAAATTACGGGCCACCCTAGTTAACGGTAAGTTGTTTCTAATGTGCACAAAAGACAAATATTTGCTGTTGTCGCCTGTCGCCGCCGGCCAACGTAAACAAATGCAAGCGGGAAGCCGGGGGAAATGGAAATGGGAAATAGTCGATGGATTTTCCCGGTTGCGTGTGGAGTGGCAATGTTAAGTTAACGATATTTACAAAACAATATGCCGACCGCACCGCACAGCGGAAGTTTTCCCGGCGAGGGCGGGACAGGAAAAATCAAACAGGTGCACTAAATGAATTTCGATGCGATAAACCACTTGTGGTTGAACTCCAAACTTGAACCGCAGCTCAAACTCCAGCTCCAAGCCGGGAATCCTAAACACACTGGAAGATGCTTTTGGATATGTAGGAAAAATATTCAATAAATATTTCGAGAACAATTTGATTTTGCATATAAATATTTGCTATCTAATCAGATATATTTCCAAATAAATATTCAATAAAATCATTCACATTCTAAGATTTGAAATTCCTTGAAATTTATTTATTAGATACCATCTGATTTTCCCCAGTGCATCCCTTCGGGCGGTGCGTGCTTGGCAAACGGAATCGAGGGAAATTGAGCCATATGTTGCAAATACTAATGGACAGGATATATGCCCCGGATCGCGGTCTCGCCGGAAATATGTAAGTGTAATTTAAATTGAATTAAGTGTGCTCCGGTGTGTGTGTGTGTGTGTTCCCTGTGCCGAGTATATTATTTTCCAACCATCTCCATCAGGGGTTGCAATCGGAGCGGAGCGAAGCGGCGAGGATTCGGAGCAGAAGTTCGTCCGGCGAGAAATCTGTGATAAATGCCAGCAAAGTGGCCAGCTCCGGGTTATCCTTCTTCTCTATCTCATCCCCCTCCCCCCTCCCTCATCTGAGAGCCACCCAGAATCCAGTTTATCCTTGTGCCAGCAAGCAGGTCCTTGCTCATTTGGCACAGTTGGGATGAAATTGATAATGGATATTCGCTGCTGCCGTAATTGTTACAAATGTTCTGACAACATCGCAACAACAATCCTTGGACCCGACTCCGGAATCGAGACCCACCCCATTCCAGGTCGAGTTTTATGATGGATATGATTATTTTAATTAGCATTATATTTACTCTTGTTTACCCCTTTGCGCCTCTCCACATAATTGCCTTTTCATATGCTCGCAAAACCGAACACCGAACACCGAAATCCTGAATCCTCAATCCTGAATAGGAACCACTTGGATTGGGGCTGCTCGTAAATTAGTTTAATTTAATGAGTTTCATAATGCTTGCGGCCAGGAGAGCAGAGGAGGTGGCTCTGTCTTCTGGCATAACGATTATGACACATGTTACCAGACTTTCTGACAGCCCACCTGCCCCGCCCCCTTTTCGCATTTTCTGGGGGTTGGTTAAGTTCAGGTGGTAGTTGGTTGCAAAATATGTGAGTTACAATTAGCAGGAGTTTTGAAAGACTCGAAATTAGCCGCGGTTAGCCTAGGTCTTCCCCTGAACTGGAACTGAGCAAGTGCACCGGTTGAAGTCGGTTGAAAATTCCATTTAGAATTAACACATATGTACATAATTAATGAATTTAAAATTAATCACTGTTCAAAGTAAGTTTGCCATCGTAGATAGCCTTGGATTCTGTGCCCCAGAATTGTCATTCCTTCTCTACTTGTTGTAGTAAATACTAGTATATTTTTATGGTTAGAAGCAGCCTGTATAGAAAAGGTAACAATAAAAAAATTAAATAAAAAAAAAAAATATTATTCCGGATTCCTGATTCCTGATTCCTTCCTTCCCTAGCATAATGGACGACAAATTAAGTGCTTCTGATGAACAGAGCAAAATGCAGCCGAGTCGTTCCGGATTCCGGAAACTCTACTCCTGGGCAAATGTGGGCCAAAAGCGGCGCCACAGAATGTTGCGCGTATGGGACGAACATACGGAGTTGGTGCTTCCCAATAAGCCGGAAACAAAACCCCAAACCCAATCCGTAGTGGAGACTAAACAGAATTCGATGCCCGAAATGGAAACAAAGCCGAATGTTCACGCCAACTTTAAAGCAATCGTTATAATTTCCGAGGATATGGAAAAACTGGAGGTTACAGATCACCCAGAGGTTATTCCAAAGATTATGGAAGATCCAAAGGATGCAACAGAACAACAGATAAACCCTGAGATCAATAACCAATCAGAACAGAGCATTGAACCGGAACCGGAAACGGAAACCGCAACCAACACCAAACCCGATGACTCCAAGTCCGTGGAGGCCCTCCAGAAGCAGTGGGACAACTATCAGATGAATTGCCAGGAGCGCCGGCTGGAATTCAAGGAGATCTTCGGCGAAATTCAGGACATTCTGGGCAATCTCGCCACCCTTTCCGATGAACTACGCGAGATGCGAAAGCAGATCAACGAGCGCCTGGCTCCCCAATCCAAAACCGACTCCAACCCCAATACCAGTTCCCATTCAGATTAGAATTCCCTAGCCCAATCCAATATCAATTCCGATCCCCATGTTCAGCATTAAAAATAAACTGTTTTTTGTCGGTGTGCCAAAAAGTCCTGGTTCTGGTTTTTCCTTTCCTTCTTTTTTTTTCTGTTTTTCTGTTGTTTTTTTCTGTTGTTTTCGAAGGAGCACTCCATCCAGCTGGGACATTCCCACATGGTGGTCCCGTTTTGGGGTCTCAATATTTGATGTGGGAGCCACCGGGTGGCTGGGTGGGTCACTTGGCAAACTTGTCTGCGGTTGACACAATGTGTCATATCTCCCACTGAGCCACTGAAGGGTTACCTATTTCTAGGTGAAAAATAACCAGAATTCCTAAACAACTTAAGTGGACTTCGGCTTAACTTGTCCCAAAAGCCGATCAATTAACTGACAGTTTAACTAAATCCATATCTATTGATTACATATAGTTTTATGTAATTGGTAAGTGATTATATATATAAATATATATATTTAGGTTAATGGAGAAAAGTAAAAACTGTTCAAAGGATATGGTGATTCTAGTTTTCCACAAGTAATATTGAAAATAATAGCTAACAACCTGCATAAATCTTAAAAAAAAAATGCATTTTATTAATCAATAAAATATGTATCTAAATAGTTAAAGATTCAATTTATTGTTTATTCCCTTAGGGAATTAGGAATTTGTCATTTTATCAATTACAAAAACTCAGAAGAAAACTTCTAAAAGGAAGTTGAAGAAATATTAAAATTAATTCAAGTTAAGACTGGATTAAATGGTAAAAGTTTTATATTTTAAATCAAGAGAAAACTTCTAACTAAAGAGTAAAGTAGTCTGCATTAAATCCCTTGCTGATATCTTCTCTAATCCTGGAAAGCCTTTGCCCATCAAAAGGCAATTCGGTTAACCATCAAATCGAAGATCGTGTTTGTGGGAACATCAACATGATTTGGCGGAGTGATTGGATGTGGATTAGGCAAAGGATGAGGCTGATGCCGAGGCGGAGTGTGGGTGATTGAGTGGCTCTTTGGTGATGGAAATATAATTCCCTGGCACCTGAGACCAGAAGCGCGCTCCGTCGCGAAATCGAAACTCTCGGAAACTCCCTCGGATCAAAAATTAAGGACTGCACGCGCTGGCAATTGGGAATGGTTATGGGTTATGTGCCGGGAGGGTATTGGATTGCCCGGTTTTAGAGGAATACTTTGCCTACGGAGACAGGGACAGGGCCACGGACTAGGACAGGACCGGGGACAAGGGATGGGGGGAACCACACACAAGACCAACCACCGCGGGCGACGCGTGGACAGGGCGCCCTTTCGTCATGCTCGATTGTGCCGAAAACAAGTGGCAAGTGCAACAGCAACTCGAGCCCAGGAGCAACACCAGCAGACGGTAGCAGAAACAAGAGCAACTACAACTAGCTGCACTGCAAAAAAATCTAACAAAACTGGTAAGTTGAAAAAAACAAGGGAGATACTTTTGGGCATAACCAAATAAAATGTATTTAATGTCAGAAAGAACTTCGATTTCTTCAAGTTTTTAATACAAAATAAAAATTTAGAATTATCTGCAAAAATTTACCGGTCTTTAAAAACTTTTTGTAAATTTTTGTTGTATTTTTAAGGGTCGTAATTTAATTTATTTTTATACGAGAACTATTTGAAAAAACCATGGAGTCATTTTTGGGCAGTTAAAAAAAAAGAATTTAATGCCCCAAAGAACTTTGATTTCTTCAGGTTTTTAATACTAATATAAAATTTTGAATTATGTACACCTATTAATCGTTTCATTAATATATTTTATAAAATCGTTGTGTATTTTTAAATGCGTACATTATTAGACGAAGATAAATAATTATTTTATAAATTGGTTCGTTTCTATTTTCTTTTTACAGCTTTAAGAAGAAGCCAATTTAAATTTGGAATAATGTACATTAATTAATCATTCCTTAAATATTATTTCTAAAATTGCTTTACATTTTTAATTGTCATCCCCAAATGCTTAAATTTGTTTTGATTCAATAACCTTTTGCTAGAAGAAAATAAATCATTATTTCAGACACATTTCTTGGTATCTCTATCCTTGTTATCCATTTAAAAAGAAGCTCCTTTGACAATTTAAAGTAATTTCTTTCAGTGCTTTTGTGGCAGGAACAGGTTGCTTGTGTAATTTGATTACTATCAACTTCTAATAGAGCACCAACCACCGGGCCGCGTAATTCCACTTGTGCCGCTGGTCCTCCCCCCTCCTCTCCTCTGCACCCCTATTTTTCTTTTTTTGGCTATTGGGTGGACCTGGTCCGGGTCCTGGCTGGGAGTTGGGGAGTCGGGAGTCCGGGCAATGGAGTTCCAACTGAAGTACAATACAATTAACGACACGAATCATGATGTGCTTACCTGGCAAACGACCGTCACGTGGCACGTTCCCAGAAGGCTTACACGTCACAATTTTAATTTTATTAAAGAAACATTTCAAATTAACCGCACGTACATGCATGTGTGTGTTAACGCACACACACACACGTAGCTCCACATATGTATACGATATATAAATGTATCTATATCCGTAGACATGCGTGTGACCATTGGAAACGGAAATTGAAGTTCTCGGCTGTCCCAATGCGACATTTCCCCAACTCCATTCCCCATCTCCATTCCCATTCCCATACCCAATCCCATTCTGGTTTACTGTCAGTCCCTCGGCTGAGGGAATGACTTTCATAATTTGCAGCTTTCTAGACGTTGGCTAATATTGCTGAACCACACACACACACACACACACACACACACACTGGAGTCCTTAATTAGAGGTGACCACAAATGGTCAAGTTCAATCAACCGTTGGAGTTCAACTTCCGGTTTGGAAATAAAAAGTTGGTTTTTTGGTAGATTTTAGGTATTGTATTTTGGGGGGTTCTTTGAAGTTTTTTGCTAACTGAACTAGATACTTCTATAATTTACACAAACCCATTAATCACATACAATATAGGAGTTCAATTTTAATTGTTCAATAATGAAGAAAAAAACTTAAAAAAAAATGGTTATGAAATTATCCTCAGAAAATAATTGGTTTGCTCATTTGAAGGTCGCGTAGGATACAAAAATTCGTCCTTCATTGTCAATTATGTGGTTCCTAAGTGCTTTTGGTTATATTTTCAATTAATTTGTTGTTCTTTTAAGACTGATAATGGGAAAGCGTACACCTGAGTGGCACCTGTACAACTGACATTGTGAGTTGTGTTTTCATACTTTTAGTAATTCAGGGATTTAAATTCTTTAATGACTTCCTTTACCCATATTTTAGATACACATCAGAGATATATCAGGGAGGGTCTCTAAATTAGTTCTCCCTAGATTCCCCTTTAACTTTGATATTTTTAAATATATTTTTGGATATCGGTTAGGTATAAGATATGGACACTCACCTGGAGCGGACGTTGCGGGGGCCCACTCATTGTGTGATGGTGGTACATGACGTCGTGCTTGATCTGGGAGGGCATTTGGCTATGTACATGCTGGGCTTGATGCTTCTGGATGTCCACCGCAGCCAGGGCTTCCGCCCTGCTCAGGATCCCATCGTTGATGCCCGCGAAGATATCACCCTGAAGTGGGACAGAGAATATATATATTCAAATAGGGCAGATCGCAGAGAGGGAAATAATCAGAAACAATAGTAAAAACAACAAATCACCCAAACCCAATTGAAATTTGATATATCGAGGCTTGCATATATATATATGCTATATTATATATGGTATATATAGTATAGATCGGCGTCGGCTTTACCCAATGAGAGAGTTGCGAGAGATCGAATATATATCAAAAAGATCAGAAATGAATTTAGGAAAGGAAAATCGCTACTAACTGCTTTTTTTTTGTTTTTGTTGGTAAGATATATATTTTTAAGGATATTTGTAGTTGTAGTTGTGGGATTGGGGGATAACTTACATTCTGACGTGCTGACCACGAATTGCATAATAGGGAAGCATCTTCTAATAAACGACTCTGAAAAGACGGAACAAACATCGATAGTATTTTGTAAGGATTTCAGCAGATTTTTATGTTTGTATTTTGATTGTTGGGAATATCTCTCTCTCTCTGCCCGATATCTGAGAGATATGTTCTGATCTTAAAGCGTTTCAAGTGCTTGGCTTTAACCAGCTCTCAGTTGGTATTGATTTTTTCCGGCTACCCCATTTCTGCCCCCCTGAAACTCCAGTTTGCTGGTTTTTAAATAAATAATATCAAAACTTTGGTAACAGAACCAGCGGGTTCATCTTCATGTCGTCGCCGTCGCCGTCGCCGTCTTTATTATTCCAGTCTTATCGATTTTATATATGATATATACACATGCATTCTATATATATACATATATATATATATATTTGTATATGTT
>JAJJHY010001290.1:10404106-10427148 GCA_021224005.1 Drosophila setifemur
CAACGCGGCCAACAATGCCAAAACAAAAATGGGCGTGCATGTCAAGGGGGGAGGGGAGGGTTTTGGGGTTGGGTTCGGGGCTTGTAAGGGGGGTTCGAGGGGCTGGAGGGGTCAGTTGTACATTTTTGGTGTGAGGATGAGGCCTAGTTGTTGCAGTGCCACTGTTAAAAGCATGCAGCATTGCAAATCTCCTAGAGGGTGTTCCCATCCCATTCCAACCAACCAAAGATAAAGGGTGATTCCTCCTTAAATTAATCTCCATTTAAAGATGCAAATTTCTATTGTGAAATATTATCAAAAATATGAAATATATCAGTGAATTAAAAAATAACTGATTTCTTTAGTTAATTAAATACATCAATAAATGGAAAAATAATTGATTTCTGTAGTTAATTCTAAAAGTTCATAAACTTCCAAGAGAAAACTTTAAACCAAAAAAAAATTCAAGAGAAAACAAAAACATGTAAGAAATATTGTATTTAAAGAGTTTACAAAAAATGATTTTATATTAAAGTAACATATATATGCTTTATAAACAATGGTAAATGATTTTTCATGTTTCTCTATAAATTACATTTAGTACATTTAGTTAACTTTTATTGTTGCCAATTTATTTTAGTTCTATTAATTTATTTTCCCCATTTCAAAAACGAATTAAAAAATGTTCAATTTTGTATGTCTGGCGCCATCTATGTGTGGTCTCTTACATAGTAACCTTGCAAAGAGGACACAAGTTAAAGCTTTGAAAAACAAGCTTTTATTTTCTTAAAAAACTTTAAGCTGGAAAGCTTTTTTCCTTAAAGCCTCGAAAGACTTTTGTAGCTAGATTAACCACCGAAAGCTCACATCCTGAAAGCTCCCCAAAAGGATAGAGACTCGTATCCTTAAAGCTCTCGAAAGCTCGACGCCCAAAAGTAAACAACACATTTTTTTTTTGTTTTTTGGTTTTTTAAATCCACTTTCATTGTTTCTCATTTCGATTTGTTGGTTTCCCTTTTTTTAGGTTTTGTTTTGTTTCGATTTGTGTTTGGTTTTTGTTTTTGTTTTGTTTTTGTTTTTGTTTTTGTTTTGTTTTTGTTTTTGTTTTGTTTTGTACAATTATCTAATATGTTTCATCGTTAATAATTCACAAGTTATTGTAGAGTCGTGTATAAAACTTTTTACAAGGATAGTCTAATTAATGGGTAGCTCAGCCTGCCAATGAAATTGTGTGAGTTGTGAGTTCAGTTGAGTTTAGTTTTAGTTTTGGTTTAGTTTTGAATTAGTTTTCTTTTCATTTTCGTTTCCTTTTCCATATCCAAACCATTCGAAGTTGAATGTGAATTTTGTGGGTGAGCGATGAAGCACAACATGGCCTATAATGAATTTCATAAATTCGTTCAGGAATCATAATACCTTGTTGCAAACGCAAGCGATCGTTACCTATATATAGCCTACCCAATACGTACGATACAATATACCATATATACTATATACTATATATATATATGTATATATATGTCCAACCCAAATTATGCCTCTAAATAACCATTCCTAGAGAGTACGAACAAAATTTGAACTAATGCGGCAAGCGAGCGGCAAACGATGATTTTTTTTTGGGGGGGGGGAAGGACTCTTGAGATCTACTTATAGCTGGTTCTACTCGAGGGATGCCTATCCTATGCCTATCCTGTGCTCGATCCTTGGTGATCCTGTGCGGCTGCAATTCCGGTTGCTTTGTGCGATTTGGTGGTTCTGGTACGAATTTGCCTTCGATTTGCCTTCGATTTCCCTTCGTTGCACAGAGTTGCAAGGCTCTTCTCTATATCTATATATATTCCCGATCTCCATCTCCATTTCATGGCTCCTGTCGCCCCAGCATCCCGTAGACGATCCTCCTTCGATTCTCCACCTCCGCCCGCATGGACACCGTGTAGGGATCGAAGGAGAGCAGGCGCTTTTTCCGCCGGAAGATCCCCTCCTTCCGAATGATGGCGCACCGCATCAGCTGCTCGTCCACGGGAAACTGCAGGAAGTCCAGGATGGAGCGGAGCTCCCGCTCCGTGTGGTGGACCAGATCGTCGTAGAACACAACCTTGATGCTGCCCGTGAAATTGCGGGCCCAGCTGAGATTCATCACCTCCCAGCCCTTGAGCTTGTTGCTCACGAATTGCTGCCAATCTGGAAGGGAAAGCAAATAATATTTTACAAAATATTATAATTATATGTTTTAGTCAGAATAAATATTAAACAAGAGTATTATCCATAAGAAACTCTATTTCCCTAACTCTCAACTTCATAATTCGAAAAATTAAAGGCTCACTTAGAAATTCTATACATTTGTATGATCAATAATTTAAGCTTAATTAAATGGCTTTAAAAATTGTAAATGTTGAAAAAATAATAATTTTTTTTATTTTTTTTAAGAATAAGAATATTTAAAGAATTTAAATATTGTTTAAACTAAAATGAAAAAAGTTTTAGTGACTCCAAAAAATGAATAAAAAACCAAACCAATTTAATTTGGGAAGTTTTGGTTAAAAGAGCCAATATAAAAGGAATAAATATTTAAAATAAATATTATCAATTAAAATCTATATTTCCCATATTCTCAACTTCATAATTTGAAAAATATAAGGTTCACTTTAAAATGGAATACATTTTTATAAACACAAATTTAAGCTCAATTAAATGGATTAAAAAGTTTAAAAATTTCAGAAAATATATGTTTTTTTATATTTTAAAGTTCTATAAGGGGTAAGTAACATAATAAGAATTCGCAAAAATTAAAAATTAAATATTTAATTTTCAATGCTTAAACTTAAAATGTAGAAATTATAGTGGTTCCCTAAAAGAAATAAAAAACCAATCCGTTCGACCAAACCTAAATATTTGAGGGAGTTAAAGTCAAAGAGGGTGCGAATTTATCAGGATTTTTGTTACCCTGGAATAATGTAAATGGAAATTCGTACATTTTCCCTTGGTGCGCTTGTAGCGGTCCGGCGATGCGAATCCAATGTGTCCGCCACTCTGGCGATTGAACTCGGCGATGATCGCCTTCTCCGGATCACGGACCAGGAGGATGGCCTTGGCGAAGGGGGCCCAGGCCTTGCTGCCCCACTCGTGGGTCTTCACCAATAATACTGAACTGTTGCAGACGTTCTCCGCCGGGAAGCCGGTCTTCAGCAGGCCGTAGTCCTTGTAGATGCTGCCGGTGAGGACGCCGGTGGACTGCTGGAGCAGGTACCTCAACCACGTGTTCCCGCTGCCCGGAAAACTGGCCAGAGCGGTTAGCGCCGGAAGGGATTGCAATGCGGCGCTAATGTCGCTGGGCATGGCGGCTGTAGAACCCAAAAAAAAGGTTAGATTAATCCTTAAACACAGAGAAAAAATAGGGTACACTTACTGTAGAAGTCGGCCTTGTAGTCTGTGTAATTTGGAAGATCTCGATTTATGTACTTGAGGTCGCGGCACCAGCGAATCGTCATCTTGCGGCTGGGCATCGGAAACCGAGGGCTATGAAAGCTGGGAAACTGCGAATGGAAATCGAAATTAATTATTAAAAAGGTTAACAAATTAATTGGAAATGATGTATCCTAATTTGTCGTATTAATTAATTGTCTCTACAAATTTATTCATTTAATTTTGCAAAATGTCTATGAAAGGTGGGAAACTGCGGAGGGAGGTCAACATTCACTACAATACAATACAATACAAATTAATTACATGAATGTATATTTTTTTTGTCTTATTTAAAGCACCTACGAATTTATTCATTTAATTTTATTTTTATATCTATTGTTTTACTCATAATAATTCCAAAATGTTAATTGGAAAATGTAAGTAAATTGTATTTTTCCTTTTTTTCTTTTATTTATAGTCCCTACACTGTTATTCAAACAATTTCCCCATAAGTTTATTAATATACTCACAATAATATAAAAATGTTAATAATACAAATTAATTAAAATGAATGTATCCCTTTTCACTACAAATTTATTCATTTAATCTGTTTTTATATTTATTGTTATACTCATAATATTTCAAAAAGGGTTAATAACAATTTATTTAAAATGTACATATGTTATGATCTTTTACCCTCATATTTATAGTACCTACGAATTTATTAATTTAAATTGATTTTTTTACTTATAGACAAACCCAAAAAATAAAAATAAATTTATAATAAAATAATTTTGAATTTATTAGCTCTTCTTTTGCAATATTAGTCGAAATTCTTTCAGAAATTAAAGAAATCAAATTGTTATTTACAAAATCTTGGAAATCCATATGGTACAAATTATTTTTGTTAGTTCCCTGTATTTAATATTTAATTTAATATTTAATTCACTCATCCCTCGACATGTAATATTTGATGTTTGACCATTCCGAATGCAATACAATTTGTTTTATTTGTATTTTGTTTATGGGAGCACTCTAATTTATTTATTTAACTTTACGACCGACCTTCTCCCTCCCCCCTCCCCCCATCCTCAGGGGACACTCACCTCGGCGAATCTCTCGATGCGCGGTCTTTTGGGATGCGATCCGGGTATGTTGTTCATGGAGAGGAAGAGGACGCCTCCAATGTAGATGATGATGGTTGCCGAGACCCCGAAGAAGCGCCAGCCTTGCAGTGCCATAACGCCGTCTTTGCATTACTGAAATTTGGGATTATTGGGATCGGGTTTATTTAGTGCCTCCGAATTGTTGTTATATATATTGTTATTGCTATTGCAATCGAGGTATGTACTATATATATGCGTAAGTGAAGGTATGTTCATTATGGTAAATTAATTCAAATTACGATGTTCGCATTAATAGGGGCCAATTATTTGCAGGCTTCTTCCTCCTCTTGCTCCTAATCCTCCAGCTACTCCTCCTGCCCCTCCTCATATCTGCGGGAATCAATTTGCTGGCCTTTGTTGATTTTGTTATGACAACGAAACAAATGCGCAAGGAGCTCTCTCACCTGGCCCAAACCAGAAGCTAAAACTGTCTAAATCCGGCTTAGTAACCTGGGCAACTCGACAAGCGAAGTAAATGAAAAATGTGGAAATTCCCAGCAGGGAGTGAGGAAATAATTTTCTGTAGGAAAAAGCTCAAAAAGATTCCCAGAATTCTATATCAATTGAATTCGTGCTCCAAGAATTTAATTCTTAAGCTGGAAATGCTCTAAAAAAGTTAATTACTCAAGGATATATGTGAAAATATAAACTATTGAGTAACTACAAAATAATAAACTAAAAAAATAAACTAAACTAAAAACCGAAGAGCAATAAATGAGGTCACGAAACATTTGAATTTCACAAAATGTAAACCTGCCCCACATTCTCCTCGGTGAGGAGTGTCTTCAGATGACATTGTATTACGATTTAGCATTTAGCATTTCAACTGGATAATAATGCCTTAATACCTTCTTTCAAAAGGGCATCTCGAGGAGGTGGAAGGAGGAGGAACAAGAGCAGAAAAGCCTTGTCATGCCTTCAACGGCGAAAAATGCCTTGAGCTGCATAAAACGCTCACGAAATCCGCAAAAGCACACCCCATCGCACACATCCATATATATACATATACATATATCTATATAGTACATGCATATATATAAATTCATATATATATATATTTACATACATACATACACATGTGAGCGGAAACAAGGAGCTAAATGCGAAAATTTATGCAACAGCTGGGCGAGGGGAGCTCGAAGGGTACTCGAAGGGTCCTCGCCTTTGCGTTCGTCCTTGGCTCCTCGAGAGATCCTTGAGCCGCCGATAAACTCGGGCTGGCGAAAGAGCCTCAGCGGAAAATCCGCCGCCAGATGGATGATATAAGATACCAGGCCGGAACTTCTTAACCCACCCCAAAGCCACCCAAAAACCACCCAATCCGAACCACCCCACTGAACCACGGTCCTGACTGTTGACGGTGATGGCTATGGTGATGGTGACGGTGACGGGGTTGGTGGTGGGCCAAAAACTAGTTCAACGCTGAAACAAGACGCAAACAAAACCCGAACCGGGGGCAAAAAGCAAAAAAAAAAGAAGAAGGAAAACAGGGAGTGCGGAATAAAAAACAAGAAAGTTGAATTTTCCACTGAGGGAAAATTGAGAGACAGCAAAAAGTCACTTTTTGAAATATTGTATTTTTGTATTAAATAAATTTTCAAATAAAAAATTAAATGTGTTAATGTATTTTGCATGAGTTTAATTAAAATGATATTTAAGAATTCGGGTTACAAAAAGTCACTTTTCATCTTATACTGAAATAATATTATATACTTATATAGGTATATATATTAAACAAATATTTAAAATAAATGAAATATATTATAGTATTTTGCATAATTTTAATCAAAATATAATTTAATAAATTTGAATTACATAAAGTCGCTTTTCATCGTATACTGGAATTTAAATACCATCTTATTTTGTATTTGATATATTTCTTATTAAGGCATACATATTAATCAATTTAAAATGAAATGCAAAATATTATAGAAATTTGCATGATTATAATTTAAATTCAATTTACGAATTCGAATTACAAAAAGTCACTTTTCATCTTATACTCATGGAAATGCAACTTTATTTATTTAAAAATTTGGTTCCTGTTTATTGGAATATATATTAAATTAATTTTAAAATTAAATACAAATATTANNNNAGTATTTTGTATAATTTTAATGAAAATTCAATTTACGAATTTATCAGATTTATTAAAATAATCCAAATGGTGCAACTGCAAATATATGTATTAAAATAATAATTTCTTTTGAAGCTAAGAAGAATTATTTAAATACATGAATAAAAACAATATTTCTTATTCAAATTACTTTTATTTAGGTACATTATATTCTTGGCTAAATATGTGTTACACATAATTACAATAAATAAATGTGTGACACTTTTTTTGTCGCAGTGCAGGCAAGCGACTACATAATGAAATGGCGAGGCAGCCGCAAAAGAGAAATAGAGAAATAGCATAAAAAATGGGCACCCCAAAGGGGATGGGCATGGGTGTGGGGAGGGGAGGGGCAGGGAGGGGTAGGGGGGAGTGAGAAGGGGTTCTCGACATTCTCGAGGTTCCTGGCGTTTCAACGGGGTTCAGGGACTCCAGAGAGGGAGTGCAGCGGAGGGAGGTTCCCGACTATGTTAGATGCCGAGCAATAATTTGATTGTTTTGCGGCATAAATCAGACAAAAGCCACGCACATTAGCACAAACCAGCGATGAATGGTCGGGGATGGTCGGGGATTGTAGGATGGTTGGATGGTTGGACAAATGGATGGCATCGCAGGTGGAACGACCCAGCCCATGGGTTTACATAATAATTGCCAGGGTTCGGGGCAGAGGCGAGGAGTTCCCTGCCCGATTTCCCTGACCCTATAAATATGCATTTTCATATAGCCAGGGACCAGGGAACAACGACCATCGACCATCGGACGGAGGGCAGAGAGAGTCCCAGCAATTTGTGCGGAATAATCAAGCAAAGCGTTTCGTTTCGTTTCGCTTCGTTTCGGGGTGGGCTGCGAAACTATTCATGAAATCAAATAAACAAAAGAACTGCGAACGCATATTCCTCCGATGCTACATTCCTCCATCCTCCAGATAGATAGAACAACAAAAATCGGGGGCGTGTTGGCGAGATGTAAACAAATAATTTGGGTCTGCCCTGGTTTCGTATATGAAGCATACACATATATATATACAGAGACTCACCGATACCGATTCCGAATCCGCCCAGCCAACGGGGGTTCCTGAAGGTCCTGAATCGTCCTCTACATGTCACACACTCGACTCGCAATCCTAGGAGCTGCTGACAAATGGGGAATCGCGATTCCCACTCGCATCGAGGGAATGCGACTTATAAATATGAAGCACTCCTCCACACTACCAAACACGATAAAAAACAAACACCGCAGGAAAGTCACACACAAATCCCGGAAAGCCGAGAACCGTGCGAACCGTGGGAACAACAACAACAACAGCAACAAACAACAAACAATAACAAAAACAAAAACAAACGACACCTCAACAGCAGCAGCAGCAGCAGTGGCAGCAGCAGCAGCGGAGAAACAAAGTGCAAACTATTTATTTGTGTCGTGTTCCACACGTCGTATGCGCAATGCTGGGGCGCAGCCGTTGCCGCTGACTGACTGAACCGAACCGAAGCGAGCGATCCGTGCTTCCCAGCTCCGTGTCCAACGATTTCTGCTCCACACCAGAAGCAGCAGCAGCAGTTGGCTTCGGAGGCAGCAAAAGCAGAGGCAGCAGCAGCAGCAGCGGCAGCTTCAGCATCGCTGGGGGATGATAAAAAGCTCTCCATGTGGCGTTGCCACTCCCAGAAAGTTTCATCATCCTCGCCCTTTTTCGTAACAGCTGGCCGGGAAGTCTTATCTTCTGCGCAGGTCCGGACTTTAGGGGTTCCCAAGCCGCTCGTTGGATGGCGCCAGGTGTGCTTTATACCGTTACAAAAGCTATATATTCTGATAAATAAAAAAAAAGAGGGGTCCGAAGTTTAAAAAACCCTTCGATTGCTTGTATTGCAGCAATAGGATATAGTGGTCCGATTTTTGTTTTTTATCTAATCTAAATTTATATCTAATCTAAATCGGCTTTAATGCCTATTAAAGTCTTTATTCCACGTATGATTTTATTGTTTTGATAATCACCAGAAATATGCTTATTTATCCATTTTCTCGCTTGGTTTCTATGGCAGTTCTAGGATTTTTATAAAACTTTCATGACTTTATGACTAAAATAATTATTAAATACAATTTTTTAAAGAATTTATCAATTATCTTTAAAAATTGCAAATTTATGATACTATTTCTCAATTGTTCCTATGGCAGCTATGTGAAACAGTTATCCAATTGAAGCCATTTCGACTTATATACTAACTGCAACAAAAAGAAGGCTTTTGATAAAGTTTCAGCACCCTGCTGATCAAGAATATATATACTTTAAAGGGCGGAAATGTCTTCATTACTTAGATGTAAACTTCTTTGTAATACTCTCTGCAAAGGTTTAATTTTTATTTGGATAGCTCATAACTTTCTTAATTTAAAACAGATTTTTAAATGGCATACCTTAAAATCATCTTGAAACTAAACGCTATCAATTTGCTTCTAAATCCTTGATTTAAATTTTTTTTAATTTTTGCCCACTTTTCTGATGTTACCCCTTACAGAAATTTCGAAAATTTTATAAAAAATCACATTGGTTGATTTAGACACAAAATAATAACGCTAACTGTTCTGAAATCAGGAGGGTATATCATTTTAAAATCAACCCTAATTTAGTCGACTTACGAGCTGATAAAATTTGACTTTACCTGAATAATTACATTAATTTATAAATTCGAAATTATTTAGTATTTCTGCTTCCAAATTCTCGATTTTAATATATTATTTTTAATTTTTTGGCTATCAAACAAAGAAATAATAAGCACTTTAAATAATCTCATATCACATCCCCCAAAAATGTGAATTTAATAAATTACCTGAAAAAAAAGGGAATGGGAATGGCCAAAATAGCCCCTTGGGCCAAAAAAGAGAAGAAAAACGCTTAATTTATGTGACTTTTTGTTGTTTTTCTCATTTATTCAAATAAGTTTTTGTTCGCTTCGTTTTGGGTTTTTGTCATTCATACTCGATTTTCACCTTGGTTGCTTGGGGCGTCACTTGCTTCACTTGCATCGGTTTTGCCTTGGAGTGGTTTTTTAGTGTGGGGATTGTTGGTATTGGGATTGGGACTCAAACTTGGGTTTACTTAGGGCAACATCATACCTTGGGTGAGTAAAAGTTGATATGATGTGGGTTTTTTTTTCAAATATTTTTGGCACACTAAAAAGTATCTCGCAACCGAAGGCAAGTTTTTTTAGGTTGTTTCGTTTCGTTTGTATCTGCACTAGTTCTCAATCTCAATCTCATTCGCATTCGCATTCAAGTTCAAATTTCAAATTTCATTTTTATTTGCGTTTCTTTAACATGTGCTAATTTCTTTGTTTTCCTTTCGGGGTTGTCCCTTTAGTTTAGTTTAAATTATCGCTTGCATATAATTTGTTGTTTCACTATAAGTACATTCTGTTTAGTATCTGTCAACATTGCGAAATTAGCAATTAGGAGGAAAAAAAAAACCATGTATTTATACATTTATATAGGATTTACTCTAGACTCGTGGGACTCATTATGCGCTACCTTAAACTAATGTACAAAAATATCCGTAACTTAAAGACGAGCAATTTAAAATTTAAAATGTAAAATGTAATATTTAAAATCAACAACGACAACAACGATTCGCGGTAGTATTCAATGCAATATAGTACAAATACAGAGTAAGTCATAATGGGTCTGGTTACTGGATATCTGGATTTCTGGACTCCTGGATTCCTTCTGCTATAAAAACAATCCATTTAAAATGATCCATATACATAATTGACTCACAGAGTTTCGTTGGTGGACAACAATTGAACTGAGAGTGTGAGTTGTGGTACGCGAAATCAGTTGCATAAATATATATTTTGCATTTAGTTGGGGGTATTCCGGGGATTCTGGGGTTCTGGGATTCGGGGTTAGAGAATGGGTGCCTGGCTAACAGTACATCGATAATTTATTTATTTATTATTTTATTATTATTTTTTTGTGCTTTTGTTTTTCGCTTTTTTTCCTTTTCAAATATAACAACACTTCCTTGTTATGGCGGTATTTAACATTAGTGTCTGCTAGGTTTCCCTCTTGTGTCTACACGTCCTCCATATAAAAAAGAGACAAAAAAACATTTTGTGGTCCCTGGCGTATGTAATTCAATTGAAATCGCTCCTCCTCGATCGCTCCTCCTCCGTCGTTCCCAACAACATAGAAACCCAATAAACGAGTAAACCAAAATCTTACAGAGTGGCTTCTGTCCTTCCCTCCCTCCGTCCAACTCCTCCTCCACTCGGCTACATTGAATTACATAAGTGTTGTGCTTAGTACATTTAGTTGGACTGCTTAGCTGGCTGTGACCCATTTAGTTGTGGCTTCTTGTTTTTGTTTTTAGTTTTAGTTTTTAGTTGTAAGTATTTGAACCCAGTTGAGAATTTGTTCCTTGAATTTCGGTTTTTGGTAGTTTCTGGTTTTTGCTGTGTGCTGACCTGATTTCACTGACAAATATTTTGTGTGGTTTTAATAAATTACTTTTAGTTGGTATTAAAATTTGGAAATATTCTCTAAATATATTTAATCAATTCAATTATTCAATAGGCAAGAATCAATAATTTTTTAATTGTTTTATAAAGTTGTATTTAAGAGTTTAATCTTGGCAAAGAATGTTTAGAAAAATACGAATCAGTGAAATCAGGCTGTGTGGTTAGATACTCTCTACAGATACTGTATCTGAGTTGGTGTCCGTGTGTCCGTTTGTGCGCGTGTGTGTGTGTGTCTGTATGGCTTAGTGCGCTAAGTACAGTACGATAGTTATCGATGGCCAGACTGGCCAGAGCGATAGTAAGATGCTTGAGTACAGCTTAACATCGTGGGTTGGGCTCTCTAGTTGAGGCTACGAAACTCTAGGTCTCTACTGCTGATTAGTGGTCTTAGTGAGTGTTTACTGTTTTTAGTTTTAGCATTTAGTTTGTGGGCAACGAGAACGGAAACTCTAGAATCGTGAGAAGACAAATCAAAGTTCAACAATCTGGTCTAGCTCCGTTTAGAGATACATTGTTGGTTTTTTGGCGGATGCTTTAAGCTAACTCGACTCGGTTTCGATTTCGATTTAGATTCGATTTCGGAATAGATCTTGAACAGCACTAAACTACTTAAGTGTTAGGTGTTAAGTGTTAGAGTTGCCTTTGCTTATAACGAGATAGTTGCTCTAGTTAGTGTTTCGAGAAGGGGAACTCCTAGAAGGACTAAAAGCGTGAGATCAGGTGAACGAAACCGAACGGATGCGGATGCGGGGTGACTAGAGGATCGAGGACTTGGACAGGAATCAGGGTTGAGGGTTCAGGATTGAGGGATCGGATTTTCAGGCTTCTAGTCTAAGTTTTCCATAGGTTCGACTAACGCTTAGATAGGCTTAACAGCTCGAACTCAGGGCTTTTCAACAAGTAAATCGCTAATCTATGCATATTATAGGCTCTATATATAGTTATTCTTATGTGTGTGTGTGTGTGACTCATGTGTGTGTGTGTGTGTTTTTTGGGGGAAATGGGGAAATCATGGTGGCCTGTTCTATTTCGAAAACACTTGTCCGAATCGATTAGTATTTAAAACATTTCTTAAATAGTTCTCTATATAAGTTATTAAAGCTTTCGGTTTTCATTACACTAGTTCATATATAGATATATAACTATGTATATTCATTTTCTGTGTGTGTATATATACGTACTTAAAATATATATATATATGTATATATATATATGATCCATAGTCTCTAACATTAAGAGGTATATACATCTGTAGTGAGAGCGAGCGCCACGCCCCTGCACCAACCGCGAAACTAAGCGGCCAACCAAAAGATACACAATCGCAACCAGAGTGTTTCGGGTTCGGTTTCGGTTTCGGTTACAGTTTCGGATGCAGATACCGACTTATCCACAGATACAAATACATACAAAGTAATACGAAAAACATGCGCATCGGGGCATGGACGTTTTTCAGGACGGTTTTAATGTGGGAATTCCATTTCTCATCTCATCTTAGTTCATCTCACTTTCCCACTCACTTTTACACTCGCACACACACACACCAACGGAAATATCCTTGCAAATATCCTGGCAACAATTTCAAACGGAAACAATAGAAAGGAAAAAAGCTTTGAGTGTCCTTGCAAGCCACGAATTTGTTAGATTTAAACAGCTTAAGGACAAAGCTAAACACAAGTAAAGCAAACTAGTAATAAATATATATCTTTCAGATATAAGATATAACCTTTAATATCCTGCAGGATTATAAGGCTGAAACTCCCTTGGGCGGACAACTCACGGACAAAGGTAGTTCCGGACAAAAAAAACTATTAAACCCAACCCTTCACCTAATTAAAATAATACAAAATAAGATACAATATTTAGAAACTCCCTGGAACGGACAGGACCCTGCAAGGACACTCGATCGACGCGATGCTAGAAGGCGGAACGGAACGAATCGGAATTGGAACAGGGGTGGGAACACTCTCTGGCTATTTGTGTGTGGTTTCTCTGTTTTGTAGTAGTTTGTTCGTTTTGCATTAACTCTACTCGTTCACATTCATATATATACTATATATATGGTATATATATATATCTCAATTTGGGTGTTTTACTTTAAATATATATATGTATATCTGTATATATATATGCGATGTATATATAGATTGGGTTTTCTGCTTTCTGGGGTTCGTTAGGGCTAAACATATATAGAATATAGATCTATATGTCCTCACATCTCTCTAGTTGTGTATATTATATATATACGTTGCTTGTACCATGGTAATACTGTCCGAATTGCTTTGCTTATTGGTTTGTGGGGGTTGCAGGGGGGGAGGGGGATCGGGATCGGGTTGGGATTGGTCGCTATAGTCGTTATAGTTCTCAAAGCTTGTCTTTATCACGGTCGATGCTCATTGCTTTAAAGATTCCGCGTCCGATCCCGTAGCGCAGATTGAACTGATCCAGGCTGGAGGCCCTCGGTCTCTGGCTTCCGCTCTGGTGGCCCGCAGAGGTGGATGATGCACCCGGTCCGACGCCAGCTCCTGCTCCCTGGGACTGGGAACTGGTGGAGGCAGCCGGGTCCTGGGCCCTGGCCAACTGCTCGTCCATGTCCGTTTCGCTGAACTCCGTTTCCGTGTCGCTGAATTTCCTTCGTCGTCGCAGGAACGTGCTGCAGTGCTTCAGCTCGCCGAGATTGTCGGATAGGGAGTGCCCGCGCTTCCGCTCCTGCCGCTCCATTTCGGCGGCCAGCATCTGCACCTCCCAATCGTTGGTGTCCCGCTCCGCCCGGGAGCTCCTCCGTTCCGCCGGATCGAGAATGGGATCGCGATCGGGATCCTCCTCCTCCTCCTCGTCGTCCTCCTCCTCGGCAATGTTTAGCTTGCTGGACTCGGAACTCGAGCTGGAGCTCTCGCCAATGTCGAGGATCACGCTGTCCGAGAGTCGGGTGAGATTCCCCGCCACATCGGATACCATCACTCCGCTCCCACTGACACTTCCACTTCCACCGAAACTCTCTGCTCCTCCGAAGCTCTCCCTTCCCCGGCTGCTGCTGCTGCTCCTTCCGTGTCCGTTGCCCGTGTAGAAGCTCGGATGACTCTGGGCGTGCCTGGAGCTGAGGGATCCCGGCCCGGACCCGTAGTAGCTGCTCGGGCAGTTCAGCGCGTTGGCTGAGGCCGCGTGATGGCGACTGGGACCCGGACCCGGACCCATGCCCGGCGATATGCTCCTCCTGCCGCCCTGGATCGGTGGCGAGGAGGTGAAGACCGTGTCCAGGGAATCACCGCGCTAAGGGGATACAAAAAGTAAAGTATAATATACCAAGATTCCCTCCCTAAAGACTCACCATGAACAAGAGCTCCGCGGAGGAGCCGGAACTGCTGTTATCCTCCTCCTCGGGTGGCTCATCATCGTCCACCGACAGCTGCGGCATCTTTTTCGGGCGACGATGGAGGGGCAGCATCAGGGCGGAGGACGGGGTGGAGCCCACACCGGGCCCAACCCCCGACCCTTGCTCGATGGAGCGCAGCTTGAGCTGCAGCTGGGCAATGATGGCGTCCCTGCGACGCACCTCACCCGCCATGCTGGAGAACTGCGTCTCGAACTTCGAGTGCATCTCGTTCATGTGCGTCTTGATGACGTGATTGATGCCGCTGAGGATCTGATTGAAGTAGTCCTGCGCCTCCGGGAAGCCTTTAAAGTCAAGATGGCACAGTAATGTTAGTACAAGGTAGAGATAGTTCGCTGAGGGATGTATCCAACAGATACAGTTTACAGTGATTTATAATGTTTTATATATTTTTTGATTGTTCAGTTTGCATTGGTGAGAGGACGAGGACATTCATTAAAGTACTTTCCAGAGTTTAACTACATCAATCAAATGTGGCTGTGGGTGTTGAAGCGTTTATATATATATATAGCACTACATATCGGTCTTGGGTTAATATATAGTACTCTGATTCCAGTTACTTGGCAGCTGGTTAGTTGCTTTTGCATTTAGTGTTGTTTGTTGTTGTTGTTTGTTGTCAGGCAAAATAAAAAGTAAAGTTGGCTTCGCAGGACGAAGCTGGAAATGCCAGTGCAGATACAAATGTATATAGTACATAATATATAGTATATAGTAAAATTTAATTTCGGAACCATCTGCATTGGCATCAAATAATACGTACGTCGTTGACAAATATAATATATACATTCTCATTCCCAATATCATTACCATTACCATTACCATACAAATGTTGCTCCTTTGGAATTATCTCTATATATGTATATATATTTACATGATCGGGTGGGATCGTGTTCTTTGTTGTTTTGCTGTGATTTTTTATATACAGAAGCAAAAGCTGTGTGTTCAGATACTGGTTTTTTAGTTTTTTGTACATGCGTTTTGAGGTTAGTTCTTGCTCTCCGTTTCAAGGCTGTTTCATTCCACTCGTTCCAAGGCGTGCGGGACTGTACTTTTGTGGTTGGGCACACCTTCTGAAAATACGGCTTTCCCTCTTGGCAGGGCCCTCTTGAGCCGGGTTAAATGTATCTACACCTTCACGGAGCTTTATAACTAGTTTAATATCAAAATTAAATTCCAGGTAACCCTACTATAAATTATATATCTCAAGGATTGGCAGGACAGATCGTATATAGAAGATATAGTTTTGGAAGGTAGATAAGCTCAGTATATTCCTTAGGCCTCAGGGTAAAGATTTAAAGTTGCAACATGCAGGGATCTTTAATAGGTATTTGTCAGATAAATATAGCTTAAGAGTGAATAACTTTCTTTGATCTCAACGATATAGAAATGGAACGATATAGAAATGTATCCTGGGTGATCGGGGAATAGTTTTTACAGATTAGATTAAAGCATTGCATCATGCAGAGAGTTTAGTTTCAGATCAAAGATACAGATCAAAGATACAGATTGAAAGATACAGAGAGAGAGAGAGAGAGAGGGGGAGGGAAAAAGATACACAGAAAGCGGGGCAAAGCGAGGGGAGGAGTTCGTGTTTTTTTTTCTTTTAGTGTACATGCTCCAGTAGTAGATACTTCTGTATCCGATAGATATTAGATACTAGCACAGAGAGAGAGAGAAAAATAGCGTGTTTTCAATTATTTGTTTTGGGGGGAGAGAAGCTTTGCATTTGCTATTGCGGTGGTTCTATAGCTCTATTAGCTACTCTGGCCATATCTCTGAGAGATCTCTCTCGATCTGAAGCTGATATATTTACCTTCCGGCCGGATCCCAGGCGGTCCTGGAGCCTGCATCGGTCCGCCGCCACCCATGGCACTGGTCGTGTTCTGCCTGAGCTGCAAATTCAAATTCAAATCTGTCGTGGATTGCCCACGGAACTCGTTCGACTTCGCGGAGCACTCGACGATGTACGAGGCGGATGCGGATGCCGTTGCGGATGCGGATGCGGACGTTGAGGCGCTGCCAACGCCGGCAACGAGTCCGCCCAACTCCCCTGCCCCTATCCCTGGCCCTGGCCCTGGCCCTGGTCCTACCCCAACTCCGGACTCCGGAAAGGGATACAGCTGAGATGGTGGTGTGGTTGGTGCCAATGCGGATGTGCTGGCCAGGGCCGGCAGGGATGGGGATGATGCAATTTGGCTGGGGAACGCGAAGCTCTCCTGCGGCGAGTTCGTGGGCGTTACCAACGTCAACGTCGGCGACCAGACATTCGCCTCAACCGGAAGCGGAATCGAAATCGATGGATTGAGAACCGGAAAAGCACTATTACCCGCAACCGGAAGCGGCACTGCAATCGAACCCGGACCCGGACCCGCTATCGAACCCGTACCCGATGCCGCTACCGAACCGAACCCTCCGCCGCCGAAGGCTTCCGCATCCTTGGCCGTGGCGGGCGGGCTGGAAAGAGTGGAATGGAAGGTTACACTCTTCAAGAGCTTGCTGTGCCTAGCCACGTACCCTTCCAAGGTTGGCTCCGCCGTCAGCCCACCGCCCTTGGACCCGCTACCGTTCCCAGTTCCAGCTCCTAATCCAGCTCCTACTCCTCCGGCGCTCTCCGCCTCCGTTTGACTCTCCGCCTGCTGCAGCTTCTTCAAGATGCTCTTTAGCTTCCTCCGCTCCACCGTCTCGTTGGACTCGGGACTCAATGGCAGCGGCACATACTGCGGCTGTCGCGAGTTGCTGTCCGACGTGGATATCGAGGTGGAGGTGGAGCTAGTGGTGGACTCGTAGGTGCTGAGGAACTGCGAGTATATGCCGGAGGTGTCGCTGTAGCAGCGATACAGTGACTCCGTGATGGGCACTTTGCTCTCCGTCCCGGACTTGGAGCAGTCCAAGCTGAAGCTGCGCGTTTGGAGGGCTCGCTCCAGCTCCGCCAGCTTCTGGCGCTCGTTGAGGATCTTCAGGCGCTTGACGAAGGGCAGGCCGGAGTACTCCGGCGACAGGTCGAAGACGCTCTGGTAGAGCTTCCTCCGGCCCCCAGCCGACAGATCCCCTTCCGGCAGTCGCTGCTCCGGTTTCTGGAGTCGCAGGCAGTCCCTCCTCCCATTGGCCCCTAGATCCCTCACCCGTTGCCCGGCCGTCGAGGAGCAGGTGGTGGTGGTGCTCGAGGAGGGACTGAGTACTTGGTGGTGGTGCAGCTGGTGCTGCTGCTGCTGCTGGTGGTGCTGGTGCTGTTGATGGTGGTGCAAGTGGTGCGTGTGATGCGTGTGCCTCGGCGACCTGGAGCTGCTCCTGGCGCTGTGGTGCCTCTGGTGCTGGCGCTGATGCGGCTCCATCATCTGCTGGGGTATGTTGCTCAGCGAGTAGTTCTTCACCGGCGTCCCCAAATCATCCGGCGAGCAGTTGGTCAGGCTGGTGTAGCTGGAGGACATCAAGGTGGCCAGTTTCAGCTTGGACCAGGGCTTGATGGGTGTCCCGTCGGTGTCCGTGTCGGATTGCAGGGGAGTGCGGCTGGTGCTGGTTGGTTTCACCACCCGCTTCGATATGGTGGCTATCCCGGGACCCACTCCCTGACCCCCGCCCTGACCCACTCCTTGACCCAGTCCCGCCTGCTCCGTCACCCCAATCACATGCTTGGCCATCAGGGCCAGCGACTTGGGTGGCTCCTTCTTGGCTATGGCCCCGGTGCTGGCTGCTGGCGAGCTGCTGGCTCCTCCTCCGCCTCCTCCTCCTTGGAGCTGCTGGATCTTCTGCTTGAAGGACACCTTCATGATGGGCTTGACCACCGTCAGCAGTTGTCCGGCTGCTCCTCCTCCATTTGAGCCGGAAATCGTTGATGGTGCAGCTCCTCCTACTCCTCCTCCATAGCTGGAGTCAATCTTGCTGCTGATGTTGGGAGGAGTGTTGACCTAAATGATTCCATCGGATTAAGTACAAAATTGGAAAAGATAGATGATTAGAGAGAGGAAAAATTAAGATTTAAGACCTGTTTTAACAATCTCCAATTGAACTTAGTGAGGGAATTAAAATATATATATATATATTTTTTAAGTTGAAATGAATTATTAAATTTAATTCCCACACTTAGAGAAACCGGAGATGGACAAAAAACAAGCCCTGGAACAAGTGCTGGAATATTGGAGATTGGAGGTTCTGGGTATCTTCGGTAACTGTATCTATAGCTTTTTTAATCTCTATCTAGCGATGCCTAAAGTCTGTTGGGATTCGGTTGTATCTTTTAGTTGGCTTTACCATGACGACGCCGGGATCGGCGGCGGCGTGGACTTGGGGCTCGTTCTTAATTTTCAACTGCTGCAGGCGCTGGATCAGGGGAAAGCCTTCGCTGAACTCGCGTTCCGGCTCCTCCTGGATCGATTCCTGCGGCGATAACGTACACGTGACATGTGAGTGAGGTGGAGATTTCTGTGGTGGTGTGGACTTAACAGCTCGCTCTTCGCGATCCTAGTGCAAGACACATAAAGACACATACAAGACTACTGTTTAGGAGCTGGGGATAATTACATACGACACGAATATCTGGGTTATCGGAAGCTAAACCAAATGGAACCCAAATGCAAATCAAATTATGAGTCTGGTTGTATATGTATCTGTGTGTGTGTGGCATGTATCTGTGAAGTGGCCTGTTTCCGGTTTCGGGTTTCGGGTTTCGGGTTTCCCTACTTCAGTCTTCTTGTGTTTCATTTCAATTGCAAATTATAATGGAGAGTCTTTGTAAAATGCACTAAGCGAAAGCGGGGGTTCTATTCAAAAGCATCTATGTACGAGTAAGCTCCACGGTTTCAATGTACAAATTTACACAGCGTCAGGCAGAGAGTATCTGAATCTAAAGAGATCCCCCTTAAAATGTATATAGAAACTATTATTTTTAATTTTCCAATGCAGTAGCTTCCTTTGAAGTAGTTTTGCAGATAGAGATACAAACATATTTCAATATATACATTTTTCCGCCTGTTTTTGTTGGATTTTGCATAACGTGCTGGATGAAAGATCGTAAAACTAGCACAGATTTATCAGCGGTGGATTTAAGGTGCACTAACAACTTGAACTAACTGCATTACAATGAAGTTGAAATAAATTACACGAATGCAACGGTGTGTCGGTGTGTCTGTGTGACTGTGTGTGCGTGAAGTATCTCTCGGATACCACAGGCTTCAGTCTGTTTTTCGGCTGAAAGTGTTCTGTGGCTGTGCGTTGTTTGGTTTTTCTTTATTTTATTTTTGTTTGTTTGTTTTTCCATTTGTCAAGCTGTTCATTCAATGCTCTGTTTGTTTGCTTGTGTGGAAAACCATTTAAAGCTGAGTGGCAGTGGAAAATGGAAATGAAAATGGGAGTGAGGCGGGAGGGAATGGGAATGGATGATTAGGAAAACCCAAGAACAAAAGTCGAGCAAAGGTGGGAGGTGACTGGGTGACTCGGTGGTTGGTGGTTGGGTGACTCGGTGTTTGGTGTTCGGTGGTTTAGTGACTTAGTGGCTCGGTGGTGGAACAGTGCATACCTGCTTCTCCTTGAGCAGACGGAGGCGCTGCAGCAGGGGCAGCCCCGCCCCAATCGGGCTGGGCGTCTTGTCGTGCAGCTCGTCCTTGGCCTCGGCACTGTCCGCATCCTTCTCGTCGGATCGCACCCGGGACATCCGCTTCAGCATGATCTTGCTGCCGCGGGGCGAGGTGTTGTGCAGTGGCTGCATCTCCAAGGACTCGTCGCTCTTCCTCGAAGTCCTGCCACACACACACAAGAAAAAAACAAATTTTAGAAACAACTAATATTGAACAAAATCTTTGGAAAAATTCTACTAAGCAACATTAAATAATAAATTCTATAAAAATATTTTTTAAAAGAGTTATGTTATGGAAAATGTATCTGCAAGTTGAGTAAATTGAAGTGTTTGAAAATTCTACTAATCAACATATAAAAAATACAACTTATAAACAAAGCTTTGTGTTTTTTGAGAAAACAATGTTATAGAAAATATATGTTAAGTATATTTTAATGTTTTTCTGAAAAATTTTTATCAAATTCTATTAATCAACATAAGAGAAATTAATTTCATAAAAAATACTTCGTGTTTTCGAGAGTAATTTTAATTAAAATGTATCTGTATATTTATCGAATTGAAATAGGATGTAAAAAATAACTTCGAACAAATTTTAAAAATATTTCCTGTTGTTGTAGAGAGTTATTTTATTTAATATATACTCGAATTTAAATGTTAACCAAATTTAAATATCATGCTGAAAAATTCTTCGAAAAAATTCTTCTAATCAACAGAAATAAATTTCAGAAAAAATACAACTACTTCTAGTTTTTGAGTAAGTAATGTCATAGTAAATATATATCTGTAACTGAGGAAGAGCTAAGCAACTTGATATATAAAATTTAATTGAAAATTATATTATTATGAAACATATATAGCATATTTAGGCAAAAACTTCAATGTAAGCAATCAACACGAAAGCATGGAAAACAATTTCGTTAGGAATCCGTAGGTTTATTTAAGCAATTACATTTGTCTCTGAGATATTTCCCACCTGGACTTCTTCAGCACGTTCCGGAAGCCCTTGACGTCGTGTTTCAGCTTGTCCACGATCTTCTTGGACGCACTGTTCTCGCTGCTGTCGCTCTGGTGGACCTGGCCCTGGTGGTGGCCCTGGTGGCTCTGGTGGATCTGGTGGTGCGGATGCGCCGCAGCAAAGGCCGCCGCCTCCTTGTCACTCTGGGCCTTGGCGTATTTCTTGTTCACGCACCGCACCTCCATCAGCCGCTTGCGGCCGAGTGTCTGGAGGATCTCCTGGGCATCCGGATAGTCCTTCATGGCGGCCAGTACGTCCTCGCGCGACAGCGAGAACAGCTCCGAGTAGCCCACGGATCGCACGTCCGCAGTGCGTCTATAGAGGGAATAATTTATATTTTATAATACGGTTTAAGAACACAATGTTTCATATTTTTTATTGAGTTTTGAAATTATTTTATGAATTAAATGTTATATTTTAAAGAAAGGTTGAAAAGAAAAAATTGAATTGGAAAATTAAGTTGTACAGCATTCTTTAAAAATTTGTTATTAAAAAGTTATACAAAAAAAATTAAGCATAAAATTATTTCATATGAGGAATAATTTATATTTTACAACATGGACTAAGATCCCAGACAATGCTTAAAACATTTTATTTATTTATCAAATTATATTATGAATTAAATGTTGTTTTTAAAACCGTTTTATTATCGAAATAAAAACATGCATTTTTAAATTATCAACAACAACTAAAAATGTATCACAAGTCCCATTTAATTTATTTCCAAAAAAAAACCCAAATTTATTATTCAAAAAAATTAAATTTAAAATTAGTTTATGTTTCCTAAAAAATTTCAAAAATAAATGTAAAATATCTACAACTCACTTGTTTAGTCCGTCCAGGTTGAGGATGCCGATTTCGCCAAAAAAATCGCCAGCCTTCATGGTGGTCAGGACCTTGCCCGTTTCGCTAAGGACTTCGAGGATGCCGTCGGCAATGATGAACATTTCGCGGGCCACCTCGCCCTTCCGGCAAATTGAGTCGCCCGGCGTGAAGATGTAGGCCTTCATCTTGAGGACGAGGTCGTGAAGGAACTCCGGCTGGCACTCCTGGAAAATGGTCACCTTCTTGAGGACACTCAAGTTGACATGGAGGGCCAGTTCGGTCTTCAGTTTGTCGGGGAGCAGGCCGAGGGCAGTGTTGATGTCCCCGCCCCCCTGGATCCTACCCCGGGACCAGCTGTAGTCGTACCATCGCAGCACGCGACGCTTCATGCCGCCGGGCACCTGAAGGACACAGGATACAGGATGTTCAATATTCGATATGCCATTGCCAGGACGGGGAAGGGGACTCACCTTGTGATGGCGCATGTAGGTCTTGGCCCCGTCCAGGAGACGCTCGAACTCCAGGCGATTGGCATTCCGGTTCGTTATCACATTGCCCACTTGACCCACAATGGTCGCGAAGATAAAAACACCAATCAAGTAGCTAACGATCGTAAAAATGTATCTGCGAAGTAGATTCGGCGATTCGCGAGGGAGTGCCCATCAATTTGCGGGTCAGTAAAAGTAAATGTATGTGGAATCGGGAGAAGGAGCGATTAGTGGGAGGAATTCATTTCGTCAAGGCACTCTAATTACATTTCTGGTGATTGCTTTTTGGGTATTTATTGCAAAAATAATTATTATTTTTAAAAATTTTGAATAAAATACTTTATGGTAATGTATTTTATGGAATTATTTAAGTCTGGAAATATTTGACAGAACAAAGAAGTTCGAACAATTTTGTAAACCAAACTGATTAAGGATTTGTATTTCGATATTAATTTTAAAAATATTTATTTAAATTCAAAATTAAAAAAAATAATTTTTTTTTGTATTTTTTTGGAACTATTAAAGTTTGGAAATATTTGAAGAAATATTGAACCATTAAAAAAAATGGTTAATACTGATTAAATATTTT
>JAJJHY010001290.1:10429546-10442614 GCA_021224005.1 Drosophila setifemur
TAAAATAAAAATTATTTAAATAATATATTTAAGAAATTCATAAATAAGAGGCTTTAAGAATTTTTATAATAATTATTTTACTAATTATCCTTATAAATTACTCACCATTAGGCCCTGCTCCAGATAGCCTGTGCGTAATTGAACTATTATATCTAAGATAAATACAACATCTGTCATCGAATCGCAGATGAGCCAAAACGTGGGCACAGATTGCTGTCCAGAAATATCCAAAAACCAGAGATATCAAAGTCAGAGTCAGAGTCAGATTCGGATTCCGAGTAATATTAAATGCGATGGCAGCCTATTTTTATGGCCAGGTCAAGGGCAATTAAAATGGGAATGCAGCTGACAATTGCAAATGTGCGGGCGGCAAAGGGATGTGGGGCAGAAATATATATTCCAGGAGCGGAATGGTGGCCTTTGTGGCCGCCTGTGGGTTAAAGGTCAACAGAGTCGACTTTTGTTTGCCGTTGGCCGTAGCCGTAGCCGTAGCCAGCTCTAATCTGATGACAAACACCAGCTAACTGGGCCATAAACAAACATTTGCCGAGGCCCAGGCTGCGTGTCTTATAATTGAGTCATTACAAGGCAAAGAACAGGGGCAAACAGATAAAAAGGTGGCCATCCGGCCAGCGGTGGACAACAGGTGACCACGGGGATGCTCTTTCCGCCAGCACCATCCATTTGCCTTTGCCACAGTTTTTCCTACAGTTTTCCACACTTTTTGCCATACGCAATGAGCGGACGGAGGGACCCCGGCGAAACTCTTTTTGAGCGTAATGACAAAAGGGTGTTGGCTTACACAAAGGACGAACAAAGGTCTGACTGTCCTTGAAGGACGAGAGGGAGGAGGAGGAGGAGGAGGAGGGAACTTAACGCGTAAAAGAGAAAGTGGAAAATGGTTTTGGGAAGGGGTTTATGGAGGGGGTTAGGGAAGAGGGTTATGGTTAGGGATTGAGATTGGGTAACTGGAAACTGGCAACTCGGATAAGAAACCGCACTCACCTGCAGTTCAGGAAAGCTCTGCCTCACAATTAGGGTCCATAGATTATACAGAACACATATAGTTAACATCATTAACCAATAGAAGTAAAAATTTTCATCTGGATTAACAACGGATCGTCGTTTCTGCAGATAGCGTCGCCGTCGTTTCACACTCTTGTCGACGTCACCAGAGGCACTTTCTGAACCCGTATCTTCAACAGTTTCCTGCATTCGAATTAAACAATAATTAACGAATTTAAATTCATGAAGGGAAAGTATTATTAAAAATTTTTAATATATATATGCCAAAAAATATCTCATTGTCAGGTTCAATATTTTTATTTACAGTTACAAAATGATGCACATTTTGTAGACATTCGAAATTATGATAAAAAACATTCCCAAAATAAAATGTTATTAAATATGATATCTCATAATTATTAACAAATTAAACAAATATAAATTTGTTGAAATACTTTTGTGCTCTTAAGCAATGGTTTCATAGTCCCAAATAATTGGTTTGTGTACATATATAATACATTATAAATAAAATTAAAAAAATTTGCGAAATTGACTAAAAAAAATATGTAGAGTTCCCCGTAACTATATGTCATACCTGTAAAAAAGTATTTTAAATATTTGACAACTTTTAAATGCTATTAAAAATTGCAACAGCACTTTAAAGTATATAATTTTTCATATTTAACATATTTTTAAAAATGTTTTATTATATTTACAAAATAGTGCAAATATCAAAAACATTCAAAAATATGCTGAACAAATTTACAAAATATTTAAGCAAAATTTAAATGTATTAATAACCTTATGATTATTATAAAAAAAATTTAAATTCTTCCGCTAAAAAATAAATTTTGACATACTTTTGGGCTCTTAATCAATTGAAAGACAATATCAAATATTGTTTCACATATTTTTTTGGAATAATATTAATATAATTAATAATCCAAAAAATATATATTGAACCCCCCCACTGTAATTAACTATATCCCATACCTGTGTTTCGGGTATCTGTCTAGTTGAGAAACGCTTCAGGAAGGAGTCTTCGCGCTTGAGCGGTGGTTTCTTCTGTATCGCCGAAGAGATCTGCACGGTGGTGCGGAGCTTCATCCAGCGCTGATTCGATCGTGTCCTGTGGTTGGCATTCCGGAAAGGTTTATACAATTAATCGGGATTATCCCAGAAATTCATTTTCGATTGGGGGATTGTCTCACACATCGAACTACGGTTGGGGTATTATATATATACTTTATATTATTTTACTTTCTTTTCTTTTAATTTGATCATTTAAGGATAGAGCGCAACTGAAAATATCTCTAACTACAAAGCGTGCGCTCGCGTTACTCGGGTGCGATTATATATGGTAAGTATCTCTTAGATATTTATTGTAAGATACACACGAAACAACAACGAACACTTACGCTAGTTTGGTGATGACGGAGTAGGGCTACGGGTTACGGATTACAGATTACGGATTACAGATTACGGGTAACAGGTTACGGGCTACGGGTTACTGATTACGTAGTACGGATACGGCTATGGTTACGCATACTTAGAGGTGGCATTCGAAAGGAGAGGGAATAGTTAAGAGACCGTAACGCAAACGCACGCAACGGTAACGGTAACGGTTAACGGTTAACGGTAGCAGTAACGGTAACGGTAACAGTTAGGTGAAACGGAAACGCACAACAAATCACGCAACAAACAGGATATGAAAAAGATAGAGAGATATATTATATATGCCATATATATAGAGGAGTTGCATGCATTAGTTACTTAGATTAGTGAGATACAAAATCTATCAGATAGCAGACACTAGCGCACAAATAAGATCAACGCAAATCGAATCAAACAGAGAAATCGAAATGGAATCGAAATGTAATCAAAAACAAAATAACAATCATAGGCGTTATGCAATCGACGGAGAATCGAGGAAAAAATTGCAATTGGAAAAAAACAATTTGAGAAGCAGAAGCAGCAGCAGTAGAGCAGCGCAGCGAGACAGAGACAGACAGAGCGNAGACAGAGCGAGAGAGAGAGAGAGATAAAGGGGGTGTAGGGGGTGTGGGGTTTGTGGGGGGTGAAAAGTGGGAGGAAGTGCGGCCAAGAACTTTCCGCCCTCGATATAAATAGCGCTTGGCCCAACAACAAAAACAACGAAAAAGTATTAAGCTGTCTGCCAGGTGAGATGCGGGAAAATCACTTTTCCCTGGGCACTTTCTTTGCCCTTTTCGCTAAAATCCAATGGAACTGAAAAAGTTTCTTTCAATTAAATTAAAAAAAACCGCAAAACTAAAAAAACAAAGGAAAGACAAGCTGCGGCACACCGAAGCTTCGAATGCCCTTGCAAAGGTGTGGAAAAGTATATATACAAGTATATATATCCTTGCTCTGGATTTGGTTCACAGGAAAAGATTCCAATTAATCACTTTTAAAGCTCTCTCCTTGGGATCATTTATAATGCTTTAGAAATCGTTTCGAAGCGAACATTAATCAATGCGTTAATCTTTGGGGTTTTGCCTACAGTTCTCGAAATAAAAATAAACATTTAAAAACAATAAAACGGGCAACACATTTAATGTTAATAATATAGTCCACAAATCAGACTAGCGGAGTACTCTCTAAAATTGTGTTATATAGATGGTACAAGAATACTACCCTTTTGCAGGGGCATAGCTACGCACTACGAGTATATACCAACTCGATCTAGGACTAGCGTACGACTACGGAGGAGGGGGAAGGGAGGGAGTGGGGTATAGGGACTCCGGGAGGGGATCAAGGTTTTACCACTTTAAACTTTTGCTCAAGCCGCTCAGGGTCGCCATTCAATCGTCTGTTCTGCTATAGCATCTAGTACTAGGTGTATCTTATATTTGGTTTTGGATTCGTTCTATATATGCATATACTCGTATATATATATATACATTGCTTATGTACAGTTCGATTTGAGTGTGTTGCTGATGCGTTAATTTGGTTTTTGGTTTTTGCTTTTTTGGTTGGCTTAATTTATGCACAGTTTATTATTCGCATTCAGCATATCAAAATGCCAGGCTACGGAATAAATGTTTAGGGTTTGGCATTTATATTAATTTCGATTTGCTTCGATCGGGTTTATTGTTATTGTTATTGTTGTATTTTCATATTTATTTCGGTTTTTATTTTTAATATTTTTGCTCTAGAAGTATTTCATTGTTCTATTTACAGCGGTGGCTAAAAATATTACGCATACGTCGTGGGGTACACGATGAGGTACGAAAAACGAAAGCGATTGGTAGCAATGCAGTTAGCTAAACGAAAGACAAATCAAAGGAAAACAATGATAGCTATAGGTGTATCTGCGAGTGTGTGGGTAGGTGTTGGTGTTGGTATAGGTGTATATGTATTTGTGTCTCACATAAATATGTGGCGATAATCGCCAAGTGGCTTTGTGGCTTTTTACAGGGTGTTGCTGGTGCTGGACCTTGTGGAAGTGTGTGTTTAGTTTGGTTTGGTTTTGATTTGTTTTGGAGCTGCGGTTTTGGTTTCTGCCCTACTCGCTATTTGTACATATATAAATGTATTTATATCTGCTATTTTGCGGCCTATTGAAATGCAAAGCGCGCACATGCCGATCGTCATTATCAACAGCACGACCATCATCATCATCATAATCATCATAATCATAACCAAAACTGGTAATCATAATCAAATCAAAAACAGAACAAAGCTCATATCATAGCTATCTATCCATGTGTGTGAGTGTGTCTTTTTTTATATATAGTTTGTTTTGTATCTTTTGTGAGTGCTGGTTTTGGTGTTTGTGTGCAGAGACAAAACCGAGAAATCATAATGAACGAAAGAGGATAAACTTACCAATCGGAATCTGGATCTGAAGCTCCATCTCCGATACGCGATTTCCTAAACGAGTTTCCAAAGTTTTTCATTTTCTTGCATTTTCTTGTTTGTATTTTTATATTTTTTTTGGTTTTGTTATTTTATGTTGGACATAATTTTGTTTTGTATTCATTTTTGTTTGGATTTAATTTGGGTTTTAATGTTGTTGTTGAACAGAATTCGATGGGAATAGAATATTTTGCACAGAGTGACAAAAACACAAAGAGCGAGCGAGAGAGAGAGAAAGAGAGATAGATAGAGAGAGAGAGAGAGAGAGGTAGAGTGGGGGGAAATAGAGACTCACGCACACACACACGCACACAATCCGGCAGATACGGGCCCCCCTCCAGTGGCCCTTCCCTTGGACCCTTCTCTTCCCATCCCATTTAACCCATCAGTGCCCATCCCTCGCAGTCAAGCGGAAAAAGGCTTGCTGCACGATAAGATTACCCCGGTCGCTATATGTGTGGACAGTGGCGTAGCCAGGCGGGGGGTCAAATCCTCTCCTCAAAAGGTTGAAATATGGGAATAAATAATTAAGCTCTTTTAATAAATAATAAACCATTAAATTACTTTTTTAATTAGAAAAGCGATTTTATATATGCATTTAAAATTGTGAAAAATACATTGAATAATTTATATATTATTTAAGATGAAGTTTCAATTAGAATTTAGTTATTTTAAAATTTTAAAAATGCATTTAAAAAAATACCCAAAAATAAATCTGGCTTGCAAAAAAAAGATTTGTAGAGCCTCCCCCCTTGTTCAAAATTTTCCACGCCACTGCACATGTGCGTGTATGATGTGCTGTTTGTGTGTGTGCGGGTGACCCCATTGTTGTTTTTTGGGTCAGCTGAACCATTTGTGGACTTTCGATTTAATATAAATTGAGAATGAGCTTGTTAGTTTTGGCGCTTGCCAATTTCTCGATTCTCGTTTTTCGATTCGATGCGATTCGATGCGATTCGATTCGGTTTTAGGTTCGTTTTCAGATTCGGATTTAGGTTCGGGTTAAGGTTCAGGATCGAAAAGGTTAAAGAGCTGGCTGGGCCTTGTGTGGATTAAATGGCATTCTTTATTGCACCACAAATCATCCAGCGAAATGTTAAAGGACTCGATTCGATTCGATTCGACTCTCCGGCTTTGTTTTTCCTGCGAGTGTGTGTGTGTGAGTGTGTGTAAGTGTGCAAGTGTGTGTGCCCATGTGTGGTCGGGCCAAAAGTGTTATTGTTTAATGGGTGCATGATGTCCGATTTTCGGGGGCCTGCCTCGGGTTAGATTCTCGCTCCAGATCCTAAGCCGGATTTCAATTAACGCCTCTGTCTGCTGTTCGATTTTCGGTGCTCAGTTTTAGGGTTTTTCGTTTCGTTTCGTTTCTCGGTTCCTCGGTTCCTCGCTTTTTGGGGCTTTTGCGGCTATTTGGTAGCCGCAGGCCATGACCGGCCGGAATGCTAAACAATCGCGTTCGGTTCGCCACTTGGCTGACTGACTGACTGTCCTGGTTGGCCTGTCCCGGCCCGGCCGCACATGGCAGATGAAATAACAATTGAAAAATTCCGCCGCGTCATTTGGCCAACTCCCCCTATCCCTCTCCACCCCCCTCTGTTGGCAACCCCCCGATGATGGGAATAAATTTATAACAGTCGAGGGACACTTGACGCCCTCAGAAGTATGCTACACTTTTAGATTGCCGCTTTTTGACGCCTCTCAGGATGTCACAGAAATCTCTGGTGGGCTGTTTGGCGGAAATCCCCAGATGTAGTTATTGAAAAACACAATTTATTCAATGCCAGTATGAGAATGGCTGTGTAAACATTATTTGTAACACTTAAATGTGCAAAAAATAAATAGGTTTATAGGGGTATTATTCAGAGGAATGTACTAGTCATTTTTCTAAAAATAAAACTTATTAATCAACATATATCCTTGCTATATATTTTTTTGGGAATTCATTGAAATTTCGATTAGGTAAACCTAATTCCCTATACCTGCAAATTGATTTCCGTGACACCCCTCTATTGATACCTATATACATTTGTATTTATAACTTATTACCAGCTCCATTTAATGACCTCAGTTTGGTGACAAAGCCAGAAGTCAATCGAATACAACCGAAACGAAACCGAAAAGCTATATATATATATAGGTCCGATGTCCACACCGGATGTGAGCCGCATTCCAAGTGCTTGCAAATCGAAACACAATTGCCGGATCGAACAAATGAATTTGATTGCGAATCAAAGTTGCTTGTAAGTGAAAATTGCCTAACCGCAGCGCCATGGGTGGCGATGGAGGGGGGGTTGGTGGATTGGTGGAGATTGAGACTGAGGTGGTTTCTGGGGCTGGCAGGCTTCACTGTGTGTTGCCACATGCATATGCATTCGCTTTCCCTTTTCGCTGGCCAAAAAAAAGGGAAAAAGAATAAAGGAAAAGAATCTTCAAGGGCTGCATAAATTCGAAATTCTGGGCTGGCACTCACAATCTCGTTGTATGGGTGTATCTATGGGTGTGCGCTGTGTTCACTTGGCTTCTACATAAATTTGCAATTTTCTAAATTCAAATTCTTTGTAAGTTGTCAGTCAGAAGGCAATATCCCATTCTGCATGCACAATGCCAGAGTTGCGGGCAGGGTAACAGTCAGTGGCGAGGTTCAGGGGGGGTTCAGAGGGGGGCAGTTGTGGCATCTGCATAGGCGCATGTTGGCTGTATCTGTGTGTGTTGGTGTGTCGGTGTGTTGGTGTATTTGTGTCAAAAGTTCGCCTACATTGCAGCCAGCAGCTTAAACATATCGATTCAAACACACACTGACAAAAGCCACTTTAACTTTTGCTGTTTGCCGAGATTTTTCAAGCAAAACTTGCTTACCCTTGCTTTTAAGCATATGTGTGTGTGTGCAGTGGCGTCCTTGGAGGGGGGGCCCGGTTGGGGGGTTAATTTTTACAGAATATGCAGTAATTTTAATAAGTAATTGAAGGTTATATTTCAATGGAAAATGTCGATGAAAGAACAATTTCTATGGCCAACATTTTTGTATTAATAATTTAATTCACAAATTATTTATTTTTTAAATGTAGTAAGAAATATCTAAAAATTAAAACCCCCTAAATAAATCAAGTAAAATATTATTAATTAACTTCTTTAATATGTAATATAAATAAAATACCTAGAAAGAAATATCAAAATTAATTATAGCACAAAGTTTTTAATACAACCTTCCACCACCCCCCCTCATAAATTACCACGCCCCTGTGTGCGTGTGTGTATTAGTATGTGTGTGGCAGCAACTTGTTTAGCTGGGGCAAACTTTTTAAGTTGCCCTTTGCCAAAAATGAACCGAAACTAGAACAGAAGTGGTAAAAGATTACCCGCCTGGGCCATGTACAGTGTTACCTCCCATAACACACACACATATACTCGTGCATACATACATATATGTTATGCATGTGGCTAATAAATGCAAATTCCCGTCAAAAACGCTTTCCAACACTTATTAAATGAGTAAATCCCCGACGAACTTCTTCTTTGCCTTGGGGAAAGTTTTCGAGAGTTTTCACATTTAACATCTTACATGAGGCTTAACTGTAGCAGAATTGAGGTTTTAAGAGGGGTTTCAGACGGGGGTTTGATGGGGCTTAAAGGGGGTTGAGGGGTAGAGAAAGAGACAGAGACAGAGACAGAGGCAGAGCGATAGTCAGCGGGAAAGAGATGGCGAACGAGCGAGCAGGCGATTTTTTAGCTGAGTTCAGTTTTGAGTTCGAGTTGAGTTTGAGTTTTGAGAGGAGTCTGGCATTCGCTTACACATCGAGGAAATATGGGTTACATATTATAGGTTACACATAGGTTTTGTTCATACACTACAATTTCGGATTAGTAGTTGTTAGGGTGAGAGACAGAGACAGAGCATGTGGTGGAGAGAGAGAGAGAGAGAGGGCGAGCGAGCGAGCGAGCGATCGATGAGAGTTAGTAGGGCAGTTAGTATGGTTTTGGGGTGAGGGATATATATTATATATAGATTGATATTCAAGGGTCAGATATCGGGGGCTTTTTTCTTTCTGAAGCGTTGTGGAGGTGTTCGCACACACTCACACACACGCGAGCAGAAAGAGACAGCGAGAGAGAGAGAGAAAGAGAGTTAACACACATATATTATATATTAACTATACACAGAGAAAAAGAGACGTAAAAATATCAGCTCCATGGCCTTTACAATATTTTCTCCTAAAATGCATTCAAAATTTGACTATTTTTTAATAAATTTAACAAATTTGATTTTTATACCTTAAAGAATTCTATAATTAAATACTAAAACCTCACTTAATTTTCCTAAACTCTTTAACTCAACCATTTTATAATGAAAAAAATCTACTCTTAGTTTTCTGCTTCAAAAATCAATTGGAGAATAACAAAATATAATTCTGGACTTCCTGCAAAGTCTCTTATAACTCAAAATCAATATATTTCATACCTTAACTGATAAATCCCTAGAGATTTCTGTGGTACTCCCAAGATCCTAGAAAAAATAACTCATTTCAGACCTCTACAAATATTTTATTTTCTAACGAAAATTCTTTTAAAAAAATCCAACTACATTCACTATTTAATATTAGCTAAATTGCGTTCAACTAGATTTATGGCCAATTTCGGGTGATATTTTTTCTCTATGTAATGTTTAAGGTAAGGGCTAGCAAATATCGCGTATACGCAATGTGGGTACAGATACGGATACGGCTAAAACACACACTGATAAGCAGGCAATCTGGTTGGTGCAACATTCCTCTTGATCCGCCGCAGGGAGCAGTAGTAGGCCATCACAGCCCGCAGGCTCTTCCACTTGGTCGTCTGCTGGCCGTTTTCATTTCCACATCCTTTTCCGGTGGCTGGACCGCTGCTGCCATTCACCTGGCTGAACGGCATCGCCAGCTCCTCGGGATTCTCGCTGATGAACGAGGAGAGCGTCTTCATTGCAGGCATGGGCCTGGCCGGTTGTGATGGTTGGGGGGCATTCGCATTCGCTTTTGAATTCGGAGGTGGACCCAGCGGGGTGTAGACGCTCTGGTCGGAGGACGGACTGTTCAGGAGGAGGCGCACCTGACGCCGCTGGCGCGTCTGATGTTGTGGATGCGGATGCGGATGCGGATGTGGATGCGGATGCGCCGGCGTCAGTATCAGTCTATCCCTCTCAGTGTACCTTAAACTAGTGCTGCTGCTGGTGCAGCCACAATGGTGGTTCTGTGAACTGGCCAGCGACGAGCTGGCGGATCTAATTCAATCCCATAACAAACAAGTTTAATTTGTGGCAAGAAAGCGATTCCAAATGGTTTTTTCCATTCGAGGGATAAAGATTTTGAATGCCAAGCTTCCATTTTCAAAAAACTCTTCACTAAATTATTTAATTTATATATATTTAATATGTGTAATATATGTGTTTTTTGGAAAATGGTAGCCTGGCAGATTAATTTGTAACTCGGTTTGCCCAGATTTCTGTTTCTGTTTCTGAGTTTTTGTGCCTAAAAGATGGTTATTCTTGAAGTGGGTGCGTTGTGTGGTTGTGGCGGTGGTTTCATTCTGGATTTCTGGTTTTCTGCAGCTGAGTGCGGATTCGTGTGCCCAATGATTAACCCAACCGAGGAGGCTCAGGAGGAGGAGGAGGCGCAGGAGGAGGAAACATTAGAGTTGACAACTTTCGGTTCCCCGGGGAGAGTAACTCTTCCGTTGCCTTTTGTTTGCCTTGTTGTGCCATTGTGGGCCAAGTTAATTAATGAAATCGTGTACGCACACACACACACACACACACACACACTGCCAATCTGAGACGCACTGCCTCACCCCTCACCAGGCACAAGGACACCAGAGGCACAGGACATGGACAATCCCGGCTAATTGTCATTGCTAATTTCCTTTTTGCCACCACAAAGACACAATAAACACAAACAAAAGTTCTCCTACGCCTATCGGTGTGGGTGTGTATGTGTGGGTGTGGGTGTACGTATCTGTGTGACAGCTCCATTCAACTGCAAAAGCAGAAGCTGGAGCAGAAAAGTTGAAGCCACAACCTCAACATTCGAGAACACTCGCAGCACAATTTCCAGACGGCGCGTTTTATGGCCTCCAGGCATTGCAAATTGTTAAAGATTCCATTCGGGGTTCTTTAAATATACTCCCATGTTTATAAATGATACACAAAACTGCTACAAATTTAATTGAATTTCTTAGCTAGTTTACTAATTACGAAATTTTGTAATACAACTACAGCTAAGTCAAAAAATTTAAAAAAAAATGTATCTAAAGTGAAAATTACTCTCGAAGCTGTTTTTTGTTTTTCAGTTCGGATCTTTGACCACTGATTAGATTAACCCCAGACAGAACGGAAAACTTTTGATGTTTCCCCCCCATTCCATTCCCATGTCTATTTTCCCATTTTCATCTCCATTTCCCATTCACGTGGCTCCATCTTCATCTGCAACCGCAACTCAGGAGGACTTGCTAATTGCTAATTAAATTTAATTGAATCAAGTTTGCTAGGCTATTTTCATTTCATTTCTATTCTTTTCTTTTTTTTGCTGTCTTGCAGATGCGAGTACGGATGTGATGTCGCTTACGGTTGATCAAATACAGAGCATACGGGATACGGATACGCATACGCATACAGATACGCATACAGATACGGATACGGATACGGAGAGTACAAAAAAGCTGCCAAGGCGAGCGAAGCCCAACAAAGTATGCTACACATTTATCAATTACGCTAACGCCGCGTGTCTATGTATGTATGTATGTATGTGTGTGTGAATTACGCTAGTATAGGTGTAAGTATGTATGTGAGTGTGAGTGTGGAACGGTGTTGAGGTGTTTTTTTTCGGTAACAACAACTTGGCACGATTTGAATAAATCATCTTTGTTACGCCCCTCTTCGCTTTTTTACTCCGCTTTCAACTTTGTATTTTACAGCTTACAGCACGTGTCGGAGGGATGGCTACACTGCGAACAAAAACGGCCAACTTAAATCGGTATATAAATCAGGATCAACCGAAGTTATTTATAATTGAATTTTAATTGTAATTAAAAGTTTTCTATCCAATCAATCAACATTCATTACTTGGGTAATGGGAGTATTTTTTCCAGTGCACTGTACTTGCTAAACAACAAAAAATGCTGAACATCTTAGGAAACGTTTTATCTGGCTTTCGGGGTTGATTTTTTCCATCTTGAGATTGCTTTTTTAAAAAATCAAATTGATAACTTTCTGAATTTTCATTCGGAAAATGGTTAAAATTGTGAATATTTTCTCTCTGTGTGGCTAGCAGAGTTTTATTAATCTTTGTGCTTATAGAACACTTAATCTAGCTTTAAGATTGATTGTGAATGTCTTGCAATTTGAATTTCAATTTAAATGTTCCTGAAGTTGAAACAAAGAATTGATTTATGATGTTGGGGAATATAGTATATATATATTCTCTCCAAGGTTAAGTTTCCCGATTTTAGTTGGCCTTTTTTTCGCACTGTGTTTTTGGGTGTTAATTTGTATTCCTTTTTATTTTTAATGAGTGAATATATTCCGAAGATCAGACTCACCGCTGGCTGGGACTCTTGCTGTCCGAGGAATGGGCCGCGCTGTTGTTGTCGTCGTCGTGGACCATCGCGCTGCTCTTGTGGTGGTGGCGCTTGTGATAGCCCTCTCCATGAGCGGCCGACCCACCGCCATCGGCGCCCGGCCCACCCGGACCACCGCCTCCTCCGCCGCCGCCGCCGCCGCCGGAGCTGCTGGTGCCCGTGGGACTGATTACATCCGTATCGCTGTTGCAGTCGTGCACCTGGCGCGCCACATCCTTGACATGGTCATGCGCCTCCATCTGCAAAAGGCACAACAGGGAGCAAGGGATCAGGGATCATTATTAATTCGGCTTATCGCAGTCAACCGGAGCGGGTGTCATCAATCGCAATTGAGCGCATCTTAATTGCTAATTATGCAAATTCCCCCGACCCATGTCCACGTTCCGTGTCCATGTAAAATTCAGGAGCTGCCGATGTAGTTGCAAGTCCATAACCGAGTGGCAAATAATGCCAGTCAAGCTGTTAGCTAATTAAATTATAAAGTCAGGGCCGGGGGCAGAAATCTTGGTTCTGCAACTATTTGTTTATCAAACTAGATTTTATAAAAATATAATTTTTTTAATAAATTATTTTTTGATTTGT
>JAJJHY010001290.1:10454053-10464226 GCA_021224005.1 Drosophila setifemur
TGCGACGACTGTGATTTTATATCAATTGGCGGATGGGAGCTGCTCCTGGGAATTGCTCATACGCCGCGTAAGCCGAGGGCGTAATAAATTTCCTCACCCCGGGCTATATATGGCTATATATGTCTGTGTGGCAGCACCTCTTAAACCGATTTATTTATCGCCGAAAAGCCGAAAGCAACCCTTGCCACGCATAATAAAGGTCATATATCAGAGCGGCAGCGTCTTCCTGTTTTTGTCTTCGAATGCGAATGCGAAACCGAATCCGAATCCGGATCGAGGGGGTTCCCGATGATTTATATCTGGCTGAAACTATGTAAATAAGCCAAGACAGCCAGCCAGCCAGGAGGGAGGCAGGCAAGGCAATGCAGATGCGTGAAATTCAATTAAACGAAAACTGTGCTCCTCCCCGGGAAAGTGAAATAACGCAATTACCAGGGCCATGGCTTAAACCGTAACCGAAAGCAATAAAATTATTAAGCCAGCGAGTGAACGCTGGGGAAATGAGTTCTCCGCACAGTGCACACATCTCGGTGCCCATGTCCTGTACACTCGATCCTTCTATCTGCTGCTGCTGCCTTCTGCTGCTGCCTCCTGCATGAAACATGATGCAATGAACGCAATCACCAGATATTATCATCTCGCCTCCTCTCTCTCTATTTTTTTTTCTTTTTTTCTGTTGGCAAAGTGAAAAATCATTCGGAGCGCGAGACGTTAAATTTTTAATGCACTTTGGCTCTCGCTTGATTTTTTACCCCCAGTTTCCATGTTGTTGTTGTTTTTATGTGTGGCTTCAACGGATCGGGATAAGGTTGAATGGATGAATGGCACCCCGGCGGTTGTCGCTTTAAGTGTCCCAGTTCCATTCCCAGTTGCTTACGTAATTGCGAGAGCATATGTGGCTTGGCTTTTGGGCTTTGAATTTCGCTCCACTCGGTTGGCTTTGCTGGCGGGACACCTGCCTCCTAGTTAGCATTCGAATGGGGCCCACCGGGCGTATGCGCAATGCAGGAGAGACGCTCTCAAATAGGCAATTTAATATGGCTAAGGAATGAAATGTGAAACTGGCTTATATGAACTTTCTTAACCCTAAAGCGTATTTGCTTTGAGCAGAGGATGGAAATTGTGTATTTAGTTACCTATCTTGTAGATACTCGTACTACTACTACACACCTTAAAGCACTCTTCCTTTAAACAATTTGCAGTATCTCTCTCCCACAAAAATGAAACACATATATTATCCTCCTCTCCAGCAGACAGTTTTCCTTTCCGTTTTCCCAGCTCCTTCATTTATCTTCATTATGTAATAAACTCGCGGTGAAGCTGCCTTTTGTTTTCCTTTTCAGTTCATCTTCGATTTACATTTCCCCGTTCTGCTTGTTTATTATTACTTCCTCGGGCAAGGGATACCTTGCTTCTCATAATATGCATACTCGATGGTAATTCAATTATTAATTCCATTGTTGAATCGCAGCTGGACAAAGGAATTTTCCGGCTGAAGGGAATTTCATTCGCCTTGCCACAACACACAGATGAATTTCCTGTGCACTTTGAAGCCATATCTGAGAGTTGGACTTAAATGGAATGGGAATGGGATGAGCTCCTCGTCCTTCGATAGACGATCGTTGAGAAATTACCTATTACCTGTGCGGGGGGCGGGGGGTGGGAATTACTGGGAAACCAAGGTGGGCGAGAGGTGGCACTGATTTAAGGCACCGGGCCCCGAGGCCTTGCTCCAAATGCTGCTTGGCTTAACAATTTTTCAATGTCGGAACTTTTTGCCACCTTGCCGCCGTTTGAAAAATTGAAAAACGTTTTAATGGCAACGATGGCAACGGCAAAGGCAATGGAAATTAATGGCCAGCTGTTCTGGTGGCTGCCAGTTGCCAGTTGCTGGGCGTTTAATTCTCTTCAATGCTCCAAACGCCATATTACGCATACGCCGCGTGTCTGGGGCCAGTCGGCGGGGCGTGTTAATGCAATTCACCAACTGCTAGAGGGGGGTGACGCAGGCGGGGGAGGGGAAGGGGGTGGCTGGATATTAGCCTCCGAATTGGCGTAATACTGCAGGGGTCGGATAATAAAGCATTCCCAGCGGAGCCGTCGCTTCGATAACGATAAATTACGAAAGGGAATTGCAATCATTTTGCAGGCGAAAATTCAAGCATTAACACTTTACTTATGAAATAATTTTGAAATTATGGAAAATGATTCACCTAAAAATTAATAATAAATTAATAAAACAAAATATCAGGAGTTTGTACTCCTTGTAAAATATATTCAAAGATCATATATATAACAAGCTCCGATAGAGAAATAAATATCTCAAAGCTACGAATTTAATACCTGTTTAAAAACATAATATCGCTTACAAAGCAGAAAGAGTCAAAATCGGACAACTAATTTATTAAAAAACCCATGAATTAACAATGCCCAAAAAAAGGACATACAAAAAAAAGGGGAAATGGAAAAAAATCGATGCTTTCATAGCGCCAAAGCACGCATAAAAATAGCCATCTAATATGCATGTAGCAAATTGTCGGTCGGTCTATCTTTAGCCAAATGTATTTCGAACCAAATTGATTTCCCGCCAGCATAAATAAGTTATATTTATTTTTTTTTTTTGTAGAGAGCATTGACAAGTGCCGACTCAATTGGCCCGCACATCAAATGTTGAGGCATCATTCTCCACGGCCAGGGGAATCCCCACGTTGGCCATTCGAACATTTTTTTTATAATCAAATCTGAATACTTTAGCTCCGGCTTTCAGTTTTCACAACGCACAATGACGTCTCCACATCGCCCCCTTCTGTCACTCACACACACACACACAGGAACGGCAGAACGAACCCTTCACCATTTCCGTTTCCGCTTTGCCTTCAACATTTCCAGGCTCCTTTCTTTCATTCAGCGGAGACGCTTCATTGGATTGGCCCCTTTGTGAACTTAATTGTAAGCCACTTTCTGGCGGGGGGTGGTAGAATATTGATTTTGCCAGTATTGAAACCATATATAAGCGATATCGAAAGATATGAATATATAGCTTTATTCATATAATAAATAATAATTAAACCAGCTAAATTCAATAGTTCTTAATTTGGATTGGTTTTCATACCTGAAATTTAAAGATATGTTTATAAATATTTATGAAACAAAAATGTACCAAAAATTAATTAAATTTTATAAGATTTTATTTTTTTATTAACCTTATTAAATATTTTTAAACCACCCCCAACTTTTGTTTATATTTATTTAAACCCACTTTAAAGTACCATTGATATTGCGCCATTAAAAACCCAACCGAATTTGTATACGATAACTTTCCCCGATATATGGGCCATCCCTAGCGCAAAGGATAACTTTACAGTTAGCGGAGGAGGTGGCGAAAGGAGCGTAATTATTTAACGCCTCGCATCAATCAACTTTTGTCTGGCTGTGAAGTGTAAGCTAATTAGCTTAAATATTTAATTGAGGCATATAAAATCTGGCCCGAAGTGACTCCAAGTATGCAACGAGCACAATTTCGCACCCACTCAGTGGCGGAGGGAGAGGGGCATAAGAGGGGGACAGATACAGTCACGCACACACATAATTGGCAGCACACACACACGCTCACTCACACACACGCAGCAGTTGGCATCAACTCGTTCGCTTCTTATATTCAACTGCTCCTGCTCCTCCTCCTCTTGCTCCTCCTCCGCCTCGCCGACTGTCAATTCAAATTCAAATGATGAACGGTGAACAGTCAGGGGCGGGGGGGGTTACAAAGGAGCAGAGAAGGGGACAAAAGGGGGGGCAGTAGGTCACAGTTAGTCAGTCAGTCAGGCCCCCCGCATGTGCGTCAAATTACTTCCGCTGGATTTGAATTTGTTGTTAAGGCTGACGACACATCAAACACTCAGCGAAAAAAGGGACGACCAATTGGCCATTAATTTGGCTATTCAACAAATTCCAAGACTAATTTATGAAAAAAAGGTAATTTGTAAGCCAGAATGTTGAGAAAATTAATTAGAAGCAGGGGAAGAAAAGCAGTTTGGATGTTGAATATTTTTGCAACACAATAAAATAAATATTTCTCCCACTTCAATGCAATAATTTGAGTATCACTTTTTAATGTTAAAATAAATATTTACCATATTCATGTGGGAGGAGGAATTCATATTAATATTTCATGCAAATATCATTTCACACCACTCCAACTTCAATAAAATCATTTGCAAGGACCAACAACAACAAAAAAAAGGATAATTGAGGTGCCTGTGTGGAAATGAATAATTTTGAATATTAAGTAAGGATACACACAAAAAAAATATGTTCTACCTGGGCTGGAAACTGATTTTAATAATAACTTTTCCCCCTGTGCAGTGGATAAAAAATGTAACCAGCTCAGCTGGCTGAGCCTGTTTCCATCAAATGGCACACACACACACTCGCACACTCACACACTCGCACACTCACACACACTCGCAGCCAGCGACTTTCACTCATACAATTACGCGAATGACAGGAAAAGTGCGCACAATGCGCATGAAGGCATAAAAAGCTACATGAGGAAAAAAGAAGAAAAAAAAAAAGAAAATGGAATGGAAAAGTGCCTCACGGCACACAGGAAGCTGGAAATGTGTATGCAATGAGCGAGGCGAGGAGAGAAATGGAAAAATTATAAAATACGCACACACACACACGCACACACACACATGGGCGCAGACGGCAGATGAATGCCAATTAAGCCTACACTTAAACCCCCGTCGCCGTCGAAGGACGAAGGACGACGAGTCGACGAGTGAAAAGAGAACTTTCACTGGCAATCAACAAAAGACGCTCGTCGAAATAATAAATGCGTTAAAAAAGGCAAAACACACGCACACACGCACACGCACGCATGGGAATGTAGACACGCATGCATACATTTATGCGAACATCCTTTACATCCTTCGAGGCAGAGGCGTTGGCCAGAGGGGGGTCTGTGAAAACTAATGAAAATCCTAATTTTTTGGTGTGACTGCTTTTTGTACTTGTTAAGAAGGTATTTTTAAGTATTTAAATCAATTTTAAATTACATTATTTAAGCAAAATTATGGTTTAAAATAATTAGTATAATTCTCTAAAATAAACAAATGTTGAATAATTATTTTGTTGAATATGATTCTTCCCCAAAAACACAATATATTTCCTTGCTAGATTTTTCCAATGAACTAAATTATTTACAAATAATCGTAGAAACTCAATTATAGTCTCTAGAACTACTTAAATATATTTTTAAAAAATATTAATTTATTATATCAACAAACCCAAATTGAATAAGTTACTTGAAATTTAAATAAACATAGCCCCGAAACCCCTTTCCGACTCCGCCTCTGCCTCCATGTTGGCGCTTGTGAAAAATAAAAAGAACACAGTGCAAGGGCGTGACGAAGTACACCCGAAGGTGCCCCCAAAGAGGGGGGGGGGGATAAGGAGGGGCCAGGACACCCCTCCAGAATACCAACAAGCCATCTTAAGTCAAGTCGAGGCGCAAACACAAAAAGGGAAATTGTAATAAAAATAATTGACAACTATTTGACATGCCTCATGTCCGCACACACGCAAAGGCCATGCAAACAACCCCCCCGCACCTGCAACGCCTCCCCCAGTCCCATCCCCAGCCCCATTCCCCATCCCCATCTCCATCTCCAGACCCATCCCCCACCCTTATCCCATAAAATAGGGGGTGTGCGATGCTCTCATGTGTGCGGTGCTCCATGGTCCCCAGTGTGCATTTACGGAGGCTTCTCCAAGTCATTGGACCGCCTCCTCCGAGCTCCTCCTTTTTTGGGGCTACGAGTTTTAAGGGCACACCACGGCGATAGTTCACCGAAAACTAATTGATGGATGCCTTCCAAGAATTATGCTTTCACATTTTCCGCTTTCACCGAACAAAAAGGAAATCCCGAATTTCTTTTTTTAATGGTCTTTTACATTTCGAAAAAATATTGAAAAGATTTATTGTTAATATTAAAAGGAAGGCATTACTCAACGAAGGCGTATGAAAATTTAATTTCAAATGAGAACACTGAGAATATAATACAATATTTTACCTTTTTTTAAATATTTTAATTTACACCTTTAAAAAGAAAAATATTTTACCGAATTTCTCTTGAACAGATTTCTGACATTTTTTTAATAAAATATAAGTAGAAGAAAATTGAGAACTATCTCTAAATTTATTAGTTTTAACCAGTTTAACATTTAAGAATATCCCTAGAAAGATTTTCCCAGTGTATGAATAAGAAAATGGGGCTCATCTGATTTTAGCCTTTGTGTGTAAAGGTCTGGAACCCTTTTAGGGGAAAATTCTGTGATTGATTGCAGCGGCCAGCTGAAGCATACAATCAATTTTTGTTTTTTGTTGTTTTTTTTGTTCTCCCCCCCCGAAAAAGCATAATTAAATAAAAATTTACAGAACGAGGAGAGATAGCATCAAGATTCATTTTTGCATAAAACAGAAAATTATGTTTGATTGATTCGCTGGCAGTGGCTGTGGCCGAAAGATGAAACAAAAAAGGTCAAAATGAAAGTGTACGAGTGTGTGTGTGTGTGTGTGGGTATGTGTGTGTGTGTGTTGGAGGAACCCAATCAAAATGGAAATTAATGGCAAGAAGTGTCTGTTACATGGCCAACCCAACAGCCATCAACACCCTCGAGTTGGAGAAGCCAGCAGGGCACCCGGAGAATTCCGAGAATCCGGAGGAGCTGGCACTGGAGGAACTGGAGGGGCAGGCGGAGGGGCAGCGGGAGGGGCTGGGGAAGGGCATTCGAATGAAACACGTTCCGGCTAATAGGCACGTACCAAGCAGCAGCGCCAAAGCGAATGGCCAAGATGCGGCGATAAAGCTGGCTGGCAAATGAGTTAGTTGCCGGTTCCCCAACTCAAAGGACACCCCAGACCCAACCCAGCTCCTTGCCAGAAATGAACGGGGGCGAAGTCCTCACAAAGGCAGAAGCAGCCAGGATGAAGATGCTCCGTGCCAGCTAACCGAAAGGTAACTGCGATTTTTATGGTTCTTGGTATTTGGCTTCACGGGTAATCGAAAGCTAAGGTAAACAGGGTCGGAAAATAAGTAGGTGGAAAAGGTGGAAAGCCAAAATGAGGAAAATGGCAAAAGAAATGAAGCTTAAGTGGGTGGTTTCCAGCCAACCGAATGGCTTGTTAAATAGTCGCATTCTCCAAATAATAAATTAAGGAAACAATGTAAGGAAATTGCAGTAGGAAAATATGTGCTACTCGGAAGGGAAGGTTTCCCTCTGGCCAAGGGGATCGAATAATAAATACATTTTGAGGGGGAAATAAATCGAATCGAGTGAAATCATTCATCTGAATTTACACCACATTGCTGTACAATGGCCAACAATTAACAAACTTGCTAACCATCGCCAATCCAATTACGTTTTGTGGGCTCCAACTACAATTAATTATTTAATTAGTCTCGGATGGCCAACTTCAGAGCCATCAATCAGGGACAAAAGCCACAAATGCAGTTTAAAGTCCATTTATGGTGATTATTTCCAGTGGTTCTCCCCTAGAATTATTAATATAATCTCGTTTAGTCTAGTTTACCTAAACCCAGTTCGAGATTCTTGGACTCCGACAGGACAGGACACACAATGGAGTAAAGGAAAATGTCATTGGGAAAAACTTGCAGTGCTCAACTATTTTCAAATCATCCAATCTGTCTCCGTCGCATGTCCTGCGGACTCTTTTACATGCTCGGCAGTGTAATAACATTTATAAATAATCTTTATAAAACCTTTTTAACTTTGGCATCCATTACGGACACATTTGTCCGCACACACAGACGCTCAACTAACAGGATGGCGCACCCGAGGACACAGATCCTGGCAGACCATAAAATCAAATCAACTGAAAAGTAACAAAAAACTTGGCCAACTAAATGCAATTTATGAAAAAGCACACACTATCGGTGTCGCAATGTGTGAGTGCAACCCTTTCCTTTCCTCTTTCCCCCCCCTCCCCCCTCCTCCTTCGATGTCCTTGTGTCCGTGTGTCCGTGTGTCCGTCTGTCCGTGTTGAGTGCATTTCATGCGTTGGCAGCTCATCGTTGGTCTCTGTAATTTCATTAGGGCAGTAGGGCAAACTCACACAACCGCAGACACGCAGTCCGGAGGAGGAGGAGCAAGGAGGAGCAAGGATAACAGTGTTCGTCCTCTTTGCACACACTTCTCGAATCGAGAATCGAGAATCTAGAACCATATCAAACGCAAATATTTCGGAATGTCCATGAGCTATCTTTTTAATTGCTCAACTAATAGGATGCCATTCTAAAGGAAACAAACAATGAATCTTACGGATTAAGCATGCAATGAGATTCGGAATTCGTTTCTTGAAAGAAACCCGAGTATCCTGCCAGTTTTTCACTGTGCAAAGGAACTGCAAGGAACAAGAGTTAAGACGTGTTAAGGAGCTGAGCTGAAATTCAGTTCACTTTCACTTTAGGCTAAATCCAAGCATCCAAGCCTCCCTCCTCCGAGGGCGTCGCTCAATCAATAAAAAGGGAAATCTCCGCCCGGCATGGCATAGTTTTCCACTTCCCACTTTCCACTTCCCTTTTCCCTCTTTCCACTTCCCCTTTCCCACTTCCATTTCCATTTGCCAGCTGCGAGTGCACGATGAAATCAAAATCAAAAAGGCTTTAACAATACTTTTCGTCTTATGCGCGTATATGCGCCATATTATGTAATTGTAGGGCTCACACACACACAGAGGGCCAGCTGCGTCTGTGTGAGTCAGATCTGCGGTAAGTGTGTGTGTGAGTGTGTGCGAGTGTTTGTGTGGGTTTGTGTTTTGTATGAGAGAGAAGCACTTCATTTCTTGGCATTTCCTTTTGCCATTCAGCATTCGCATAGAGACAGAGCGACAGAGCGACAGAGAGACGCACACAACACACATGGTACCGTATTTTCTAGGTTTTTATTATTATTGCTGTCGCACACATGCAGTGGCGTAGGATGTTATTATTTCGCCAACCCCCCTTTTGCTTAACCCCTCTTGCTAACTATTCATTTTCAGAGATATTTTAATACACTTTTTTGGGGGGGTACGCAAAAGAGTGGAAAATTAATCAATTTCAGAAGAAGAGCTTGGAGAAATAATATATATAAAAAATAGTGCTGCACTTAAAAAATAGAAAATAGTTTTAAAATTCTTAAACTAATTATTTAATTATTTTTTTATTATTTCAATTTATTCTCTTAATCTTTGCAATATTTTCTCATCAAATACTTTTCTTCAAAAATTCCCAACTAACCCCTTTCAACAAAAGCATTGCCTACGCCACTGACAACGAGGAACAGAAAGTACCTCACACACACACACACACACAGGGAGAGACACTGAGACGCTCACACACACACACCCGCACACACACACAGATGCAAACATGTCGTCTGCTTGCCATTGTCCTTCCTTCATAGTCGGCATCTTCGTCTGCTGCTTCGCCTTTGGCATTTTTCTTTTGCGCTCTCGTTCTCGCAGCGGTCCCTTCTCACTCTCCTCCTCCTCCACCTCCACCCCCTCTTCTTCTCCATCATCATCTTCTACTTCTTCTCAAGAGTGTGCCAGAGTGTGTGTGTGTGTTTGTGTGTGTTACTTTTGCCGCTTGTGCTTTAGTGTTTATTTTGTGAACATTTCGAATGTGACTGGCCGAGTGTCATTTTATTCTCTCTCTGCCCGCGCTCTCCCCCCGCCTTGCTCTCTTTTCCCGCTATTCTCTCCTTAATCCCCCACTTTCAGCTGAAGTGTGTGTGTGTGTGTGTTTGTTTGTGTTTGTGTTGGTGTTGGTGTGTGTGTGCTTGTGTCATTGCCATTAATTAAACACGTTTATGGCCGGTCCGAGCAAAACCAAAAAAAAAACAAAAAAAAGAGAAGAATCGAAAAAATAAATAAATAAAGTGGTGGGAAGGGAGGCAGAGAGAAAGTGGGGCAACAGGGGAGGGAGAAAGTAGAGCAGGGAAATCCGAGCAGAGATGTGAAATAAAAGCCCGTGCCAGGCACTTTGCACATTAAATTATCGATTATGACATTCATTCACAGCTCTGTAACGAAAATAGCATCAACAGCAAAATCAGCAGCCAATCTCGCTAAAAAGCTTCCTCGAAACCAGGCCCTGCTCCTGCCCC
>JAJJHY010001290.1:10470264-10490686 GCA_021224005.1 Drosophila setifemur
CCCGCGATAACCCCTGACACGCCGCCCATGCGGCATTTCCAGCGCTGCTTTGTAACATCTAGAAATTTGTACTTCCGCCCAGTGGAAGATTTTAATTAAAAGCAGCAGGAAATGTGACCCAAATAATACTTCCGTATAGTGTGAAAAATTGGCCCCGACTCGGCTAAAGCTATTGCCATTTAGTCCGTCCGTCCGTCCATCCGTCCGTCCGGCCCCGTTCCCTTGTCCCAGCATCCGCATCCTCATTGGCTGCCTAATTTGTCCGGAGGAGCGACGACCACCGCCTGCGGAGCAAAGCGTTTAGCCTCCGGCGAGGACGAGGATGAGGTTGAGGATGAGGAAAATATAATTTAAGTGATTTCTAAGCTGGCGACTGACAAGCGAGCGGAAAGCGTTTATCACTTGAGTGGAAAATGACACCGGAGCTAAGAGTTTGTCCACAGCATCCGAAAATATTTGCATTCCACAGTGCATTCGGAAAGTTTTTTCCACACAAGAATTTCTGGTATTTACGGCAACTGCAAATGAAAACTACATTCTACGAAAACTATTTCTGCAAACTACATATTTTAACTATTAAAAAAAAATTACTTTAAGATTTAAGCATTTGGCAATTGAAAGAATATAGTATCCTGATCTGTGGTAGTTTAATCAAAACTCACTTAAATCTCAATTTGATTTAAAATAGTTTTTATTTTTATTACCTTTGCTAATTCTATAATATTTCTGCATACAAATTTTGAGTAGTTAAGATATATATATGAATTGTGAAAGTTTTTTTTAATTTTTGTCCTTAAATTGGAAATACCTTCTTTTAAAAGATTTTTTAATGTATTAAGTGTATGTATTGTGGATATAAAAATGTATACAATTTTCGATAAATAAACTTTAGAGTGCTTGGAATATAGTATTCTGATCGCCATTATATAGGAATAGCATTATCACTTTATGCATTTTTTACGTGTTTGAAAAATAGCGTTTTTACAATATCCATTTCTAAAACAAACATTTTTAATATGAAAAGTTAAATGAATCATAAAATTAGTAAGAATAGTTTTTCCTACACGATACAAACTAAAAATTTATAACATACCAAATTCAAACCCTTTTTCCTCCTCCTCATCCACCTCCTCTTTGACTAGGAAACTAAATTCGTGTGGGGGGGCGGGTCAACCATCCTTGAGGATCGCCTTGCCGATGAAAGCTGAAGCCAAACCAGGGAGCAGGACTCCCGATGAAGTTCTCGCTCCGCCCAGGAGACGGGGACCGGCTGCAAAAGTCAGTTGCATTACGTGGCAGCACTTTGCTCTTGGTTATTCTTGGCGCGCTGACACAAAATCAATATGGTTACCTTGTCACACCGTGTCCTTTGACTTCCCACCGCCGCTGAGCTGTTGAGCTCGGCTCTTGGCACGCAAGCGGCGTGAAAATGCAATCAATAGCAAATCGTTGTCGGCAATTAGCGTCCAGTTCCAGTCGAGGCCCATCCTAGCCCCCCCCATCCTAACCCGCAGCGCAGCCCACGGAAAATAATGGGAGCGAAAAGCAATCCTAGAAACTCGAGGCCCTTCCTTGTTAACCCGCTGCCAGTTGAGGTGGCAAGTGGATTTTCAGCTGCAACACGTGATGGATGTGGGATTGGGACTGGGTTTGGTTTTGGTTTTGGGATTGGGTCTGGGACTGGGACTGGGAATGCAGGTTGCAGGTCGGAGGTGAGAGGTGGGAGGTGTGCCAAAAAGGATTCGCCACTAACGATGGCAGCGGCATTGCATCTGCAGGACTCTCGAGCATATTTGCTCATCATTCTCTCGCTTTGTGCCGCATCCCGCTCCTGCGACTGCTGCTCCTGCTCCTGCCAACCTCGAGTCCTTCCATTTCTATTCATAGACCCAGCTCTGCGGCTCTCTCTCGATTGCCAGCAAAATGGCAAACAAATCGTTGCAAATAATTCTCCTCCTCTCCAGCATACATGGCGTATGCGCAATTTTCGCCCAAACTAAGTGCTTCAAAAACGGATAAAGGACGAAAAATAATAGAGAGGGCGGAGCTGCGGAGGTGTCTCTATATATGTATATATGTAGAGACAAATATTTGATGGGCATGCGAGTGTGTGGACAGAACCATTTGCTGTTGTTGATTTAATTCAACATTTGTCGAATGAAATTTTCAGCTGGCGACGACGATGAGAAACGTCTTTGAGCGACACTTTCCGCCCCCGCCCCCGCCCCCCGAGGACTTCTGGGAATATCAATCAAAGGCAGTTCAATCCCTGAAGGGGTTGCAATATGGGGTAGGGATATGATTTCAAAGTATATCTTTGTATTTAATCGGTGGCTTGAGTTGATTTTCTCGGAACTCAATCTCCAACTATTTCGAAATAAATGTTTCGCAATGGATTTAACAAGAATAGAAGGAAATTCTATGAAAATGGAAAACTAATTTAGAGGAAATACAATTTATTTGTAAGGAATTAATAAATATAAACCCAACTATAACTATCTTCCATTCCAACATCAGAGTTCCACGAAAATTGAGAGGAAAAGACTTTGCGCGCTTCAGTTACATCTATAAGTAATTTATATTTATTTTTGAATTTATCATAGATTTTCGCTTGAATTTCAAATACACATCGTTAGATCGTCTCGCATTATCCATTATCGTCCACTTTCAATTGGTTTAATTGGGTAGGTCATAACATAACTTCGACTTGCAAGCAAAAAACAGGAAACGAAAGATGAATGTATCTAGGAGATGTGAATACTTAGGTGAATCAATATTTTATATGCTGTCTTCATATACATATAGATAATATATAACAATTACGATTACAAAAATACACGACACGACATTTCATGTGGAGTGTGGAACAAAAATCGCGGGGCGGGTGCGAAAGCCTGGGATGAAGAATGAATTGTTCGCTTCTTTTTGTTATCTTGTTTAAGTTCTAAATTGTAAGCGTTAAATATATTATTTTATGTTTATATATATATATATATAAGATCGTATATGGGTATGGGTATGGGTATGGGTGTGCGTGTGTGTGTGAGTGTGAGCGTGAGGGGGTGGAGTGAGGGGTATTCCTAAATCCTCGTCAATGACTTAAAGAACTAGAAAACATCTCCGAAGCGCTTTATCTCTGGGTTAAATTTCATAAATAAATTCATCTCGCACGACACACACAAGAAAATTTACTCAAAGCTATATGTATGCTTGTATATCTGAATCTGAAGCTGAATCGGTTAAATTATCCTTTATAGCCTTTCCTTTTCTTCCGCAGCTATGTGCGGCATCCGAAGGCTTGAGTTGTTTTTTTTTGTTTTTTTTTGTCTTAGTTTCCATTTTAAGTTCTAGGTTCAGTTTCGTATTGTTTCCTCCGTTTGTTTGTTTATAAATATTATTATTTATGCATTTTGTGTGTGTGTGTGTGTGTGTGTGTGTGTGTTATCATTACAGATTAATTATTTGTAATAAAGACGACGGCATTCTAGGAATTGTTTATGCACAAAAGCAATTAGTTATTAGTTCCATGCTCCGATTTAGTTCCGTGTTCCGGATGTTCTCTATATGTATATGTGTCTCCCTCTAACTCGCTAGCCGCTTCCATCTCCCTCTCTGTGCCTCGCGTCCAGAATGAGTAGTGATTGATTCCAGGTTGGTGTGATTTGATCGGATCAGAGAAGAAGGCCAATGTGCAGGAGGATTAGTATCTAGTATCTGCTGTTGTTGAACTGCGAGTTGATGGCCGTGTTGACGGCCGAGGAGGCCGCCTCCTGGACATGCTGGTTGCGCAGAAACTCCGTGGTGAACTCCGCCTGGGCCTTGGCCATGCTCGCCCCGGTGCTGCGGTAGATGGTGTGGATCTTGGTGATCATCAGCACATTGGCCACCGCCACCGCCGTGAAGCAGAAGGCCACGCACAGCAGCAGGATGCCCACAATGATCCCGGACGCCTGCCCGTCGAACTGCGAGAGGGCGGTGATGAAGCCGCAGTAGCCCATCTTCTCGAAACCGATGGCCTGCACCACGGAGTACAGGGCTTGGAAGAAGTAGATGAAGAAGAACACCATGAAGTTGAAGCTCGAGTCGTTGCGGAATGCCTTGTACGCCGGACGGAACCTAGGAATGGGGGGTTGTTCGCATATTTCATTTCCATTTTCCATTTCCATTTATTTACTTATCGAGGGTATCAACTCACCAGCAGACATACGAGGCGGGCGAGAAGAGCAGCGTGTAGAAGATGGCCAGGAAGAAGGGCCCCACATCATGCGTATGGAATATCAAAATGATACCTCCAATCACGTTGGCCAACAACGTCATGGTGTAAACTGTGGAGTGAGAAATATCATATTTATTAACCGCAACTCGGAAAATTCCTGACTTATATTAAACAAACAAATGGGGAAAACGTGTTTACTTCGCCGGAAGAAATGTAAAACAAAACTTGAGGAATGCCTTGTGCCAGGTTTACAGCTCACAAATTCCAGCAGATCAAATTGTTAACTAAGAAAAATTACAACCTTACCTGATTCTCAATTTATAATTTTGTTTACTAGAATTCCTTCGCAAAAACATTTGGTTTACATATTTTGTAATTAATATTATATATTTTTGTTTTACCTATTTGAAAGATTACAAGATAAGCAAAGGTTTCCCCCCCATTTTCTCTTAGGCAAACAACCGAACACTCCCCCCCACCAAAAAGCCATTAGCCATAGCCCTGGCTATGTACATCTGATTAATCATTCCCCCTTGGCTGTGCGCGACACGCGATGACTAATCCCGTCCCACCGATTGGAGGGCGCTTATCAAGCGAATAAATTGCAACCATAAAGCCAATAACCACTACTCACAGATCCAAATGTAGTACAATCGCTTGACCAGTTTCTGGAACTCGGGCGGAATCTCCACCTCGAAGTCCTGGTAGAAGCAGGGCTTCGCGCAAAAGTTGTCCGGCAACGGTGGCCAGTTGTTCAGCTGGGGTACATTGCCCTGCAGCTGCTGCTCGCGACGGTCCAACTCGGCGGCCTTGCGATCCAGTTCCTCCTGCCGGCGCTGCAAAAACCATCAAGATTAAAGCATTAAAATCAGGCCACATTATGTGATATGTTATATTTTCAATAAGTTGAATGATAAATAGTAAAATACCAAAATATTAATGGGCGTATATATATAAATATTTTCTTAGGCAAAAAGAATCTCATTGTTACATTTAAATCTTTTGAAAAACAAACAATAATCGAATATTTCTCCATCATCTTAATCATGGTTGGGAGTTGCTACACTATATCTGTCTATCTGTGAATCAGCAGCAGTGCAAGGCAAACCGCAGCACGTACAGTGGGCACTCTACTTGAGCATCTACCATCTTCTTTAGTTAAAAGCAGATAATGTTATCTCTTGGGAGCATAAAAAAAAGATATCATGTTGGTCCAGATATGTAGGAAAAATGTTTCCTAATCACACAAAAGATACTGCTAAGCAATACGATTTTCTTTTCTATTTACAAACTTTTTACAAATATTCAATTAATTTAATTTATTAATCTATTATTGTAGATAAAATATGAAGATTCCGAAATGTAAGAAACTGTTTTAAAAGATTTTAATAAATTGATTTTATATTCGATAATTATTGACTACTATTTCAAAAGGAAATTCAATACTATTACTATAATTTATTAATAATTAACTATCATTGCTTCGATTATATTTATAAACAATATCAAATCAAATTTCTTTCATAGAAAAATCAATTTCAAAAATTAAGAAATTCATTAAGAGAGTTTAAAAAACTGAAATATTTCGGTTATTACTCAATATTATTAATTTTCCTTATTTTTAGTGATACTACAAATTGCATTATCTTTGCCCCGATTATTAAGCTAATGTGAAAAAGTAACTATGGAGTCCCATCAAGAGACCCTTCACTGTACAAGGTAATGCGATCTGCCGGTTTTCTATGCCGCAATGTGTGGCAATGTGGCCGAGAGTGGACGGTTGGTTGGGGGTTACCTGGAGCTCCTCGGAGGTGATCTGTATGCTGGTGCTCGGCGCCGAGGCGCCCAGCGAGCTGGTCTGCGGGGGCGGAATGTTTTGGGACAGCGGCTGCACCACGGCGGCCGTGTTGGTGGAGTTGATCTGCAGCTGGGGCTTCGCCTGCTCCTCGAACGGATTGTAGTCCTCCAGCGAGACGAGGGCGCCTCCGGCCTGCTGACGGGCCTGCTGTATTGCGGGATCCTGCCGGATCCAAAGACATTAGTTTTTTTACACTTGTATCCCATTCCCAATCAGAAGCGGAATCGAATCAGAATTTTAACATATGTCGTCGTTGCACTCTCTCACACTCACACACACCAACGCACGCCCACTCGCGTTTTCGCGTCTGTGTGCGTGTGTGTGTGAGATGGGTTTCTTTTCTTCTTTTTTTTTGTGGTGTTCTTACCGCAAATGGATTGTCCAGGTTGGGCTCCCCGAAGGGATTCTCGTCGAGACCGGAGCCGGACATCTTCTCCAGCAGTGGCTAGCGGTTGTGTGTGTTTGGTGTGCGGGGTTGCGGCGGAGTGTGAGCCAATCTTTAGCTGCTGGGCCACAGAAAAACGCTCGCGAATCGCACTTTCTGCTGTGTATATTTTCCTGCCCACTCAGAGCTGTGTCATCTAGAGGTGGCCGATAACGTCGATACAGCGGCCATCGTCTATCGATAGCTGCGTTCCACCGAGTGTGACGTGTACCGGCAATATGTTGGTTGGGTGAAAGTTCTTAGGGCCATGCGATAGTTGCCTGAAAGTAGGGAATTTTTATGATTTCATTACTACTATATATTATCTACTTCCATTTCTAATTCATCTTAAGTCGAATACCCTTTTGGAAATTCTTCTGTAACGCAGAAAAAGCTTAAAACTCGACTTACATTTTTCGTTGCCCGATAGTTTTTCTGGTGATATTAATTATTTTTTCAAATATATTGATTATTTCATTTTCAAATATATGTTTCAAGTTTTTATCGATATTTCTTATTTGTCAGTTTATGTTTTCACAATCGCCTGAGCTGCAATACACGCTTTTAATGGGTATCTTCTATTTGAAAGAACATTGAACCGCTTAATAAATGTATTGTATTTATTTAATTAATAAAACTAAATTAATTCCATTATTTTTTAAAGTGAAGTGCCCGTTAACTAACATGGGAATAAAAAAATAACAATATTTAACAGAAAATGTTAAACCTTAAACCGATACCGAGTTTTCGATTAATTCCAATACTTCAACATCAAATATCGATAACTAGTGTTGTTTTATCGATATACATCGTGCATCCCCATTACTGTTTTGGGTTTACTTGGGATTATATTTCCATATCACTTGCCGCCGCTTCGCTGAATCGGTTGATTGTGTTTTGTGCGAACTTCTTCTCCCGCAGCCAGATACCAGGAATCCTTCCGACCATGTCGAAGCCAGCCTACAAAGTCGGTGAGTTCTTCGCCTAACCGAGATTGGGAAATTTCGAACCGGCAACAGGCGGTAAACACACACACGCACCCCCAAACCCTCGCACACATGCATGCATTCCAACATGTGCACATGTTTTCTGAGGTTAAAATGCGAATTGGAACGCGCAATTGTCAGCGGCGGGAAACACGTTGTTGTGTTGCCAGGCCGATGCGAATATAAATCAAACTGCGACCGTTATCAATCCGTATCTCTAATATCACTCCCTACTTTTACCTCCAGCCGATATCAGTCTGGCGGAATGGGGACGCAAGGCGATCATCATCGCGGAGAACGAGATGCCCGGCCTGATGGCCTGCAGGAAGAAGTACGGCCCCTCCAAGATCCTCAAGGGTGCCCGCATCACCGGCTGCCTCCACATGACCGTCCAGACGGCGGTCCTCATCGAAACGCTCACGGAGCTGGGCGCTGAGGTAGGTGAAGGGTGAGGGCTCTCTGGGTAACGGGGAGATCTTCCCAAAGGGTTGGTCACAGGAATTTGCGACCCACAAAAAGTTTCTATTCATAGAATATCGCTTTGAAAAACTTTCAAACATTCTGACGGTTTTTTCTTTGATTGTATTTGTGTTTGAAAAATAACGGTTAAGTTCCGTTAATTTATTACTGGAAAATTGGTCAATATATATATATATGTGATACTTTTTAATAGCTATAACTTTTCAATGGTTCAAGCCTTAACTTTTATATTTTCGGAAAAGTTTCTTAATTTTTTTTTGTAGAATTCATGCCTAAAAATAATTCAAACTAAAAAAAAATCAATTATAAAGGTATAATTCAATTCTTACTAGGTTATTTTTGCAAGAATTAAAATCAGATTAAATTGAAATATATTTAATTTTTAATTAAATTATTTTAATCCTTAAATTGTATTGATATTATTGTAAGTCATATTGACTTAAAATTTATGTGCTGATCTAGACAAATTCAGCAAATAATGTTTATTTAGAATCCCTTTTTTTTAACTCGTTCATCATTTTAATTCCTATTTTTAAGGGGAATCTCCCATCCTTAAAGCTTTGTGCTCCTTGTGCTCAGTAATCCTTGTTTTCTGTCCAAACTTCATGTAAAATCGATTGCGCACCCAAATATTGTGGCCTATAAATAGATAGATACATCTACGAGTACCATCTGTGTCCAAGGGCTGGCCGCTTATCATCTTTTGTTTACGCACCGATTTGAATAACAAAACTTTCGGGGGGTTGACCCGGGGGCAAGTTCAAGGCACCATTGTCCAGATAAGACCTCCAGATTGTTATTTCCTCTGACGCAGCAGCTTTTCGGGGCCTGGCCCTCGCACATGGCAACTATCTCTCTATAATCAATTGGATTTAAATAAGTGTAGATGGAATCCCTCTAACTGAATCAGCGTAAAATAAATATATGCATCTAAATTAATGGCACAACTTCCCCTGTTACCTACCCTAGGTGCAATGGTCGAGCTGCAACATCTTCAGCACCCAGGATAACGCTGCGGCGGCAATCGCAGCCACCGGAGTGCCCGTGTACGCGTGGAAGGGCGAGACTGATGAGGAGTACCTGTGGTGCATTGAGCAGACCCTGGTCTTCCCCGACGGCCAGCCCCTGAACATGATCCTGGACGACGGCGGCGATCTGACCAACCTGGTTCACGAGAAGTTCCCCCAGTACCTCAAGGGCATCAAGGGACTGAGCGAGGAGACGACCACCGGCGTGCACAACCTCTACAAGATGTTCAAGGACGGCAAGCTGAGCATCCCGGCCATCAACGTCAACGATTCGGTGACCAAGAGCAAGTTCGACAACCTCTACGGCTGCCGAGAGTCGCTCATCGATGGCATCAAGCGGGCCACCGACGTGATGATCGCCGGCAAGGTGTGCTGCGTGGCCGGGTACGGCGATGTGGGCAAGGGTTGCGCCCAGGCCCTGAAGGGATTCGGAGGCAGGGTGATCGTCACGGAGATCGATCCCATCAACGCTCTGCAGGCGGCGATGGAGGGCTATGAGGTGACCACCATGGAGGAGGCCAGCAAGGAGGCGTCCATCTTTGTGACCACCACCGGCTGCCGGGACATCATCACCGGACAGCACATCCTCCAGATGCCCGACGACGCGATTGTCTGCAATATCGGGCACTTCGACATCGAGATCGATGTGGACTGGCTGAACGCCAACTGCAAGGAGAAGGTTAATGTGAAGCCGCAGGTGGATCGCTACACGATGGCGTCCGGCAAGCACATCATCCTGCTGGCGGAGGGCCGTTTGGTCAATCTGGGCTGTGCCCACGGCCATCCCAGCTTCGTGATGTCCAACTCCTTCACCAACCAGGTTCTCGCCCAGATCGAGCTCTGGACCAAGTCCTCCCAGTACGCGGTCGGCGTGCACGTCCTGCCCAAGATCCTCGACGAGGAGGTGGCCAGCCTTCACCTGGAGAAGCTGGGCGTGAAGCTGACCAAGCTGAGCGACAAGCAGGCCACGTATCTGGGCGTCTCCCAGACCGGTCCCTTCAAACCCGACCACTACCGCTACTGAGGATCGGACCCATCCACACACACACACACACACACTAATTGGGAGAAGTTGAAGTAGAGATAAATTTCGAATTATACAATACCTAAATTTTGAATGGATTCTTTCAACCTATTGTTTAAAATTGATATGCAAGTTTTTGATTCTATATAGTTTACAGAGTAAAATTATGTTTTCAGCTGCTAAACTCAAAGTTCTGTTCGATTTAGTATTTTATTGTGACTGTTTTAATCAATTAAGCAACAATTGAAGCTCCAACCACTTGCATTTTTTAAATTTTACATTATCTAAAAAGATTTTTGTTAAGTACGCATTTGTTTTTTGAAATTCACATGATGCTGAAATATACGATTCTAACGTCAGGTTGACATTGACATTTTTGGCCATAATAATGGAGCTTCATAGCAAGAAAGTAAAACTGATCGAGGAAATGGATGAGGATGAGAAGTTGGTGGGGGCTCTGCGGAAGAGCCAGCGGGTTCCACCCAAACCACCTGGACGCCGAACTAACCGAAAACAAAAAAATATGGAGGTGGACAAAGAAGACGATGATGAAGATGATGTGTTATTGCGGGCTCCAGCTGAAAGCAAGTACGAATCTGAAAACTTCACAATGCCTCCATCGAATCCACCTGATGGCCAAATGGAGGGAGATGATGAGTTTCAGCGGGTTTTGGAAGAGATCAAGAAAGAATTTAAATTACTGAATCCCACGGTGGCTCCATCGAATCCACCTTATCCAGTTGACCTTGCAGATCGCGACTGCGATAGCCCGCCCAGTGCACCCATCCACATGGTGGTGCAGGCCACGGTGCATCATCCGCTAGACTGGAGTCCCGACGCCTCAAGAAACTAAATCTTCAGAAAACTACAATTCAAAATACAAAAGGAACACGTGTGGGGAAGAGAAACACGTATTTGCTGCCCAGCTAATATCACCTAAATACAGCATCAGAATGATTATAACAAAAACTAAATCTTATAGCTAATTAGGTTTAATCTTGGAGAGACTCGCCTGAGGGGCAATGACTGGACAGTTTTATTTCCACTCACGCACAGATGAGGGAAATAAGAGCTTATCTCGGTAGGGCATCGGAGATGAGAGGTGGCCTAATCTAACAGTTTCTTCCAACTGATCCGGGCTTCAGCTTACACTCCTCTCGCTCGCACCCGCACGCCGCTTGCCACCCAGCGAGGGAGGTGTGTGAAGTACGTACGGCCATCCCGCTCGCACCTGCAATTGCACTCTATTTACTCTCGAATTGTTTTTGGTTTCTATTCAAATTGTTTCAATTCACGTTGACAACTTGTTGCGTGCAGAAGGGTGATAAACAAAAACTAGTGACTTACAAAAAAAGAACATTTCTTACGACATCCAGAAGAGCGAGCACAAAGCGATGCGAGATTTTCCGCTTTTCCTGCTGGGACTGCTGCTGGCCTTCCCAGCCTGCTTCCAGCCCACTTTCGCCTGGATGGCTCACTTTCGGCCTTCCAGCCTAACGGTGCTCATGGGCCAGGGGGAGAGCGTTGAGCTGGTGCTGGAAGATCTTGCACCTTCCGTGCTCCAGCAGCCGGATCGGTACAGCTTCCAGCTGGAAAGCCAGCACCCGGACCTGGCCGGCGTTCCCGCCGACAATGCCAGCATTTCGCTGCACGAATTCAGTGCGGAGACGCGCGACTGGAGGGGCTCCCTCCAGGTGAATGGCATCTTCCTGGGCCCCACCACGATCCAGGTGTGGCTGCACGATCACTTGAAGAACTCCAGTGCGCTGCCGACGACTGGTAGCAATGACAGCCAGCTGGAAGTGAGTGTAATGCGTCCCAAACGGACCGTTGACTACATTTTCATGGGCTCCGTCATCCTGCTGATGTCGCTGCTCTACATTAACTTCGGAGCAGCCCTCAACCTGGAGGTGCTCCGGGGACTGATCACGAAACCGACCGGTCCCAGCATCGGGTTCGTGATGCAGGTGATCGGAATGCCGCTCCTGAGCTACGCCCTCGGGGTGTTCATCTTTCCCAATGCGCCGGCCATGCAGCTGGGCCTGTTCTTCACCGGCATCTCGCCCAGCGGCGGGGCATCCAACACCTGGAGCGCCGTCCTCGGTGGGAATATAAACCTTTCCGTGCTGATGACCACCGTGAGCAATTTGGCTGCCTTTGCCACCATGCCCTTGTGGACCATGACCCTTGGCCAGCTGATCTTCGAGAGGGCGGGCATGGGGGTGCCCTATAGGAACATTGCCGGCCTATGCGGCGGCCTGATCGTGCCCCTCCTCCTGGGCCTGCTCATCCAGAAGCGCTCGCCGAAGGTCACCCGGGTGCTGGTGCGCCTGCTCAAGCCCATCTCCGCCTGCCTCATCCTCTTCATTGTGATCTTCGCGATGATCGTCAACTTCTATCTCTTCAGCTTGTTCTCGTGGCAGGTGAGTTCTTGGGATGATTGATCGGGATCGGAATCGGAAATAATGGGAGGTTCCAAGTGGAAGTGATTCATTTTGGGAAACGGGAAATCTTCGTTCGTTCAGTTGATAACCAATTGGAAAGCTCTCAGAAGAAGATTCACCCAAATAATGGAAAGTATCAACAGATCAAGAAGTGATCTTTATTGGAAAATAGCTTCTGTGAATTTAACATTTATTTAACAGCTGCAGTTTGTTTCATTATTTCCATAAGATATGGTCAATTTATTAATTAATTATTCCAAATTAATTCCATCACGTTTTTCTATACGTGATTTCCAACAATGGAAAGTTCCAACTGAAGCGAAATCCCATTACAGTTCCAGTATTCAGTGTTTGCCAGATTTACAATTGAAATAGCAACAGACAGCAGTTTATTTTTTTATATTTAATAATTTTTTAAGAATTCGAATTTAGTATAAACTAGAAAGAAGTTTCAAGCTTCACCTAACGCTGGCTCCTACTCCTCCTTCCTCCTGCTCATCTTCCAGGTTGTGTTGGCGGGAATGGCTTTGCCCGGTCTGGGCTACGTCTTCGCCTGGCTAACTGCCAAGCTGCTCCACCAGAACTCCGCCGATGCCCTGACCATCGCCATCGAGACGGGCATCCAGAACACGGGCATCGCCATCGCTCTGCTGACCACCACGCAGGTGTCGGACCTCGCCACAGTGGTACCCGTGTCCGTGGCCGTGATGTCGCCGTTCCCGCTCCTGGGCATCTATCTGTACAAGCGGTGTTGGGCACCCAGAACCCTGGAGGCCCTTGCCCCGGAGTCCGAGAGGATCTTTTGACGCCGAATCGCCGACTGATGCGTTAGTATTGGTAAAGTATTTGTACATATTGGTTTTTTTTTTTGTTATACACTTTCCTGTATATATAGTATATATAGTCTGTGGTAAATGCCGCCGATCAAATCCCGCATTTATTGTGGCTTCAGAATTTCCTATCCTTAAGTAACCCAATTATTTGCAATAAATCGATATTTATAACATTTAAATCAGCATCTGCGACAATTTGCTATAACTCGATATAGGATATAGTAAATGTGATTATTTCATGTGGGAATCTTGGAAATTCTTCGATCTTTTACATTGTATAATCCAAATAAATGCTTTATAACTGATGTTTCAAGTTTAAGTTAAGTGTGCTTCGCAACTTTAGATATTCGACCAAATAAACTATATCTTTCGAATAACTATATTGATAAAATCGATATCTGAAACTTAACTGAAACTGAAACTTTTTGAACTAGAAAACTTGGAAATACAAATGACGTTCAATTAAAGTTTCCAGATTTTCTGGAACTAGTGTGCTTTGCAACTTTAAGATATTCAAAATGAAAAACTTTAACTTGGCAATAACATTTCGATATCCGAAACTTAATGGTATAACATCCATTAATGCTAAATAAATGCTTTTTAATTTCAAGATTCGTGTTCAATAAAAACAGCTTTGGGATTATCCAGTGAATACTTTCTTCAGAGTTAAATGAACTTAAGTGCTACTTAGCTTTAATTCGAACGGATCTGCTATATCTTTCCGGTAAACTTTTGCGCAAAGTTAAACCATGGACTGAGGCGCCATAACAAACATTCGGATGCGGCAATTGGCTATAAACAATGTACACAAGTCAGCCGCTTGCATATCCGCCTTCGGAGCGGATATCACAAAATATATATTCCAGACTCGCGGATCATTGGGTGGCCATGGCAAAGGCCAGGATGGCCGCCTCGTCCAGGGTAACGATTTCGGCGCCCGCGAGCGCCTGCAGGATCTTGTACAGCCCGAAGATGGTGTTCGCTCCGAGATCCAGCTGCCGGAACTCGTACATCAGCCGCATGTAGTTGATGGTGCCCGTGTTCAGGTCGACGCCACTCAGCATGTTGGGGGTCAGGTTGTAGTAGTTCACCACGCAGAAGACCCGCTGCAGGTCCGGCCCATTGACGGTGGTCACGTAGCTCGGGTCCAGGCGCTTCCGGCTGATGAACTCCCGCAGCGGGATGCACAACTCCAGCATGGACTCCTCCATCTGCATCTTGAAGAGCTCCTGCATCATCTGGATCAGCTCCACGGAGATCAAAGGATGCTGCGATTCGTTGTGCCGACTCAGATACCCGTCTATCAGCTTCAGCTGCCACACATCGATGTTGGTCAGCATGGACTTGGTCACGTGCTGAAGGGAAGTCAAGAAATTTTATAAAAGATTTGGGAAAATTAAAAAAGGCAACCCACATCGTAAAGGGTGAGATAGACGGGGAGCAGGTGCATCCGATCCTTGACCACCGCATTGTAGAAGAGCAGCATCATCTGGTGGCGCTTGATCAGCTCGTGGTAGCTCAGGTCCGTGCCCTTGGTGGCCAGGCAGCGGCTGAGGAAGGGCTTCACCATCCGCTCGCTGCTGAACTGCTGCAGGTCGTTCATGTCGATCTGCCAGCAGATGCTCTGCTCCATGGTCAGGGTCTGGGCCAGCATGCTCTTCAGCCGGTCGGGGTCCTCCAGGTGGGAGAGGCAACCGGTTCGCTTCTTGATGTCGATCGGAGCATTCATCTCCAGGGCCTTCTCCAGCTGGTGCCAGTTCCGCGATCGCTCGAAGCACACGGGCCAATAGTTCTCATCGTCCACGATCACCTTCTGCAGGCTGCTCAGCTCCGGCAGGATGCAGGGGGCGATGGGCAGGCGCCTCAGTTCGGTAGCCCCCACCTCCAGCACGGAGATGTTGGCCAAACACAGCTGATGGGTGTCGATGTCGCGCGGCAGGAACAAACGAGGCTCCACGGCCAGCACATACAGATGCCTCAGCGCCTGCAGATGGTACCTAAAGGGGATCACAGAATTAGATTTACATATATCATATATATATATCCCAGATATATTCACCTATTGTCGTTGCTGTGAATGGGGAACTTGGGGAAGAAGGCACAGACCAGAGCCGCAATCGATTCCGGTGTCTTGGCAATGGTGAATCTGCCTGCGCCCAGGAAGAGCAGCCCCAGCGACATGTGGATGGCCATGTGGGAGCCATAGGTGATGTGCGGATACTGCGGCCCCACTCTCGATCTCAGATAGCGGATGATGCGCAGGATCTCGCAGTTCCCGGACCCGGCGAACACCAGCGAGATCGAGATGAGGAGCACCATCAGGCAACTCTCCACGGTGGTGCGACCGGCACATTCGCCCATCGGGGTGCCGGGGAATCCGAGGAACTCCTTGATCACCGCCCGCAGCGTGGCGAAGGCCACCATGTCCTCCGTTCCGGCGTACTTCAGGCCAATGCAGAAGGCGGCACCCGCCAAAATGTTGCAGTAGGCTTGCCTAGGAGGATTGCAAATGGAAACTTAATTATATCTATCCAATCAATGCTTCAATCCGTCTCCCTTACGTAATGGCCTCGTAGTCCACATCGCCGTCGTCCGCCGAAGACTCCTCATCACGCGACGGTATCCTCAGATGCACGCGAAGCGTCGTTGGGAACTGCGCCTGGAACCACTCGTTGTCCGGCCGGACATCCTGCCACAGGATTAGACCCCTGGCGATGGTGCGCAGCAGCAGGAAGTCCGGACGAACCATGTCCAGCAGATAGCGGGAGTCCGGGGCCTGCATCCACTCGGCAATCGCCGAATTACCCGAGTTGAAGAACATCAGTCCCAGGGCGAGAGTGGCCCCCGGAGCGGTCACATCGATGTTGACGTTGTCGCCCTCGCGCACCTGGAACGAGGCCAGGCGGTACTTCTCCTTCTGGGAGCCGCTGATCGGACGCTTCACCCCGCCGACCATGTAGTAGTGCAGCGTATCGGGCAGCTGCAGATCTCTCAATCCCGCCGGGGACTCACCCTGGCCCAGGGTCACCAGACCCAAGGATAGCCCCGCTGTCATCGCATACGACTCCCGCTCCACACTGTTCTCCATCTCGGGTCCTGGTGGGAGTACGGAAAAAATCAACAAAATGGAACAAAAACAAGCAAGGAAAGATTATTAAAGTAATCCTTACCCGGTGGTCGTCCGATCTCCTGCAGCAGCACCTCCGCAATGTGACGCTTGGCCGATCCCTGATAGAGCAAACCGATGCCCATCAGGGCAGCCACCTGTGTGCTCTGCGGGATGTCCAACTCCATTGCTGTCGCCGGCAGCAGAGCCTCCAGATGGACGCTCAATAGCTTCGTGGTCTTCGTGTCCATGGTCCCTCGGTGAGCGGCCGAGATGCCGAGCAGCAGGCCCACGTTGGTCATCTCGTCGCACTTCACCAAATACTTGTAGATGCTCATGAAGGACAGGGTCCTCAGGTGGCCATTCAGACCCAGTGCCATGAGGAAGCCGGCATGCTCCAGACCATTGTTCACCTGGGTCTTCGGCTTGTTGTAAACGATCCACGTGGAGTCGATGTCCTGCGCCTGGGGGGAGATCTTCAGGCCGGTTGCCACGCCGTTGTGGAACGACGGCCACATGTGCATGTTGGCCGGAAACTCGATCTGCTGCATCTCGATGGTGGTGCCCTTCACCGGCTCCCTGCCCACCAGGCACAGCTTGGGCATGCTCAGACTATCGCTGGGCCTGGGCAGCACCGTTCTCAGGGTGAACATGCCCCTGCCCAGGGGAAGGGTCATCGTCCTGGCGCACAGGGCGAACAGTTGCTTCTCCTGCTCCTCAATAAACTCGTGATCACTGGTCCCCGGCGACTGATGCACCTCGATTTGAACGGGCTCCGAGGAGTTGAGCAGCCTGCGAACCTCCTCCACGCGCATGTCGTCGGGGAAGCGCAGCCTCAACAGCTTCGTGTCCATGTTGTCCATGTCATCGTGCCGCAGCTGCTCCGCATCGCGATCGGACAGGGAACCCCCCGCCGGCGGGCATCTGGCCGAGAGCGAGTCCTCCTTGTAGACCCTGCCGCAGTGAGGCTGTCCAATGCTCGTCTCCATGAAGGGCAGCTGGGCATGGGCGGCCAGTTCGGGGCGCAGGATCAGCTCGTAGGTCTGGGTGCTGCAGCCCATCGGTGGGGAGAGGCGCGCCTCCTCCAGAGCCTCGGCGATGATCAGATGCACGGCGGCGGGAAACCGTTCGATATCCTTTCTGGTCAGGCGCATGGCCAGGATCAGCTCCAGCAACTGGTGACTGCGCGGGGTATCTGCGGTGATGCTTCTTTTAGTCCTCGCCGGATAGTTGGCCCTCACCGCCTCGGGCACCTCGAGAAGCTGCCACCAGTGCTTGAGTCGCTCCTGACCATGCACCACCAGCGAGACGAGCTGGATGAGATTCCGGCTCCGCTCGTTGACGCTCTCCACGAAGCTGAACGGCAGCACCTCCTCGCAGCCGACTATGATGTGCTCCAGCTGGGCGAAGAGATTCGGAGCAGGCACCCGCAACAGCTCCTGGTGCAGCATCATTGCTCCGTGCTCGGCTCCCAACAGCGAGAGCTTCCCCGTCCGGTGGCTGAGCTCGGGGAAGTCCAGGATGTAGTGCAGCACATAGCTCTCCAGCTGCATGTCCACGGCCAGTTGGTGGAGGAACTGCAAGAAGGAGGAGGAGTTCTCATTTCCAGAGTTCTCATTTAAACATTAGGTAACCCCAACTCACCGTTGCCAAGTAGGGAAGCGCGGCATAGAAGACGGTGTCCAGCTTGAGGTCCTCGTACATCAGGTGCAGGCTGTAGAAGATGGCTGGGATCATTGGGAAGAGCGGCGCACCCATGTCCACACTGTAGGCATGACTCTCGCCCCCACAAGTGGCCAACGTGGTGTGCAGCAGCAGGAACTCCCAGTCGTCGTCGGTGCAGTCCTCGCACTCGTTGTACTTGCGCCGCTTCTTGGGCTCGTCCAACCCACCCAAAGTGGAGGTGGAACTGCAGTTGGAGCCGGAACCGGAGCCAGAGCCAGTTGCCCCGCCGCACAGGTGCGTTTGCAGAGGGGGCGTGGCACAACGCCCATAACCCTCCACCGCCTCCACGTCCGGAGCAGCCGTCAGACCCATCAGCGAGAGCAGGGTGACCCGGAAGAGCTGCCACTCCTGTTCGATGGAGTAGTCCCTGGACCCCGGGGGATTCCTGGCCCCATACCAGGGGATGATGAAGCGCAGGAACTGGGTGGGAGTCAGAACCTGCCTCAAACTGGCCACGCAGCGGGTCAGGAGGCGGGTGTCGTTCAGCAGGGGCAGGGTAATCCTCAGCATCCGTCCGGTGGCGTAGACCAGGGTCAGTCTGTTCCCTGCCGGATCTCTCAGGGACTTGCAGACATTGTGCGCCTGTCGTTGGGTGTAGGAGATGGCCTGCGGCTGGATGGGCGACAGCATGTGCAGCTCCTCATCGAAGGCGACCGCCAGATCCGAGGGTGCTTTCGTGGGCAGCAGGCTGCTCCTCCTCACCTCCACGAAGGCGGTTCCAGTGGCGGGGGAACAGGCCGGCACTCCTCCTTCCGGTACGGGAGTTCGCAGCTGGGAAGGAGCTGGAGGCGGCGGCGGCGGTGGCGTTGGAATGGATGTGGGCGCCATCAATGGCGTTATGTGAACCTTGGAAATCAAGACATTGCCCGTGTAGAGAATCAAACTTCCTCCCGGATCCAGCACTGCAATCATATGCAGGCGGTTCAGACCCACTGCATCCTTGGCCGACAGCGTGGACGCCAGCGTGGAGAGCTGCACCTCGCTGGAGCCATAGCCGGTGAGCCGCACCAGCTGCAGGCGACAGGAGCGGGCCAACAAATAGCAGAGGAACGTCTGACCCACCAGGTCCGTGTGGATGAAGGCCCTGGTGGCCATCTCGCAGAACTCCCGCTGTCTGGAAGGATGGCTCACCGTTAAACAGGAAAGATCCTTACAAGTTTCTCTACTCACGTTCCGTAGGTGTTCTCTGTCCAGATGTGCTCCATGCACATCTCCGGCTCAATGGGCTTGGCCGGCTTCACGTGGGTAATCTTTCGCATATCCTTCACGGACATCGACTGCTGGCTGATGCTGCTCTGGAGTTGGCTCAAAGGAGTGCCCATCGAAGCGCGACTGCGGGATAAAGGTAAAGCAAAAAATTATAGTACCAGAAAAAGTGGTTACCCCGAATCCGGAACCCACTTGGATTGGCCCAGCACTCCGCTGAAGGATTGCGACTGGCTCAGTCCGAACTTCGTGAAGCTGCCCACTCCGCCGGTGGTGGTGTTGTTCCTGCCCAGAAACGAGGCATTCTGCGTCTTTGGCAAGGCTGTAAAAAAAAAAAACGTTTAATATAAAACTTCACCAGGATGAGATCCCTGCCGCACCCACCTCCCGTCTGCTTGGTGGAGCTAAAGCTATTCGCCGACTGAGAGCGCGGACCCAACAAGGTCTGGCCCAGCTCCTGCTGCTGCTGGCTCACATAGTTCACCTCCTCGGGGGTGACCTTCCGCAGCCTGGCCACGAAGTGCTTGAAGAACTTGGCATCGTACAGCAGCACCAGATCCGAGTCCTCGGTGGTGAACACCACACTGTACTCCGGCTCGGTCATGTAGCCCGTGGAGCTGGTGGCCGTCTTCAGAACCACCGGACAGGCCTCGTGCAACGGATGCGACATGGAAAACAATCTGGGCATCGGAATGGAGAGGTGTGATATCAAAGCATTGCTGGAGTCCTTCTCCAGGAGCAGGCCATGCATAGTTTGCCACACTTGCGAGACGGGGAACTCAAGGTTGGCGAGGAAGTCCTCGCCATCGTCACAGTACACCCGCAGTGCATTCTGGTCCATTACGCAAATGGCCGTCAGTCCGTCATCCTCCGATTCCAACGCCGCCTTTAATTGGGCCAAGCGTCCGCGGACAAAGGAGCGGTTGAGGAAGCAGGCGAATCTCACCGGGGAGTCGCAGGTGAAGCACATGCGGCGGTAGACTCCATCGTCATCGTCATCCTGCCCTGGAATTGAAGGAAACTATGTTAAATTCGAAAAATATCTGTGAACATTTTTTATTATAGTTTATATTTTAATATTTATAATATTTT
>JAJJHY010001290.1:10490695-10501214 GCA_021224005.1 Drosophila setifemur
CAGATTTGTTTATATTTTTCAATTAAAAATTTTGAATTTGTAAGTTTTTGAAATATTTTCCAAAGAATTCTGTAATTGTATATCGAAAAATATCACCTCAATCGAAGATTTGCTATCGACATCAATTTTCAAATAATGTTAATTGGAAAAATACGAAATCTAATATATCAAAAAGCTAACCTTGCGTCCAAACGACCGTGTTCCTGTGGACGTAGAGCTCCTCCTCGTTATTGACGATGTAGTCGCACATGGGCTCCTCGCGTCGCTCCTGCACCGGATGGAGCAGGCTCTGGGGCAGCGATGTGAGCTGGGTGGCAGCCGCCGCCTTCGGCCCGCAGCGCTTCGTCCGCTCGATGAGTTGCCTCCGGCGGGCAGCCCGCTCCTCCGTTGCCTCGTAGTCGTCGTACAGCTCCCGGATGGTCCAGTTCTCCTGCCCGCCGGCAGAGGCGGAATCCTCGCCGGCCGAGATGTTCACGTTCTGCAGGCGCTGCAGCAGCAGGTGCTCCGTGGTGGGGTTGCCGCTCCGGGAGAGCGGACCCGGGTCCTGCGGACCGGGGTGCTCCGCAGCCGACTGCCTGCCTCGCGGCACAAACTCCAGAGGGGGCTCTGCGACGGCGATCATCTCCGCCTCGCAAGGTGCATCCAGCGTTGCAATGTCACTGCAAATTGGCCAGAAAAGCGCGCTCCGACGCCGGTCAAAGCAAAAACAATTCAATTGGAGAGCGATGAGACCGGGTGCGGCGATAGGCGCAAATCTTCTAAGCTTCACGTTATCGATAGTTGCAGCGAAACGTTACCGAAACGGTTGGAAATGGGTTGCGGAATGGAAATAGTCCACTTTCCAAGGATCTTGCAGGTATTTAGTTAAATTTAAATATTAAATTAGTTGAACAATTGTAATTGAAAAATAGGCACAATTATAGATGTAATTAAAGAGTAAACTAGTCTACTAATATTGTAAAATTAGTATAGTGGTGAAAAACGTAACAAAAATATTCAAAAAACCGGAAATGCATGTTAATTAAATTTAATTTCCAAATATTATTCCACAAGAACTTAAAATTTCCAAATAAATAATTTCTTATATTTTGAGCTTTTCCAAGGGCACCGAACCGATAGTTTCCAACCTAGCGAGAGGGTAATCGATAGTTCCATCACAGCCAGAGCTGCCAACCGCATTGAACTAGATCAAGTTGACAGCCCTGGAGCTATCAGTGCTATAAGTAAGTTGAAAACAAAACTAAAATTGCAAATTGGAGAACCAAATTGTGGGAGACCTGCACCCGAAACTCATTTAACCGCTTCTATCAGACACAAAGTAAGCGGGAATTGGCCCGGCGAGGCCAACTAACCCTTGGGTGGCAGGCGCCAAGCACTTCCATTACGTAACTGCATGCTCGCGGTGCTCCAAACGGAGCATTGCTATCCATTCGCATCCATCCAATATCCGATCCTACAGCATTGTCCATCTCTGTGTGTGTTTCAGACCTTCATATGGGCAGTGGGCTTGTGGTGCAATTGGCTCGAAAGTACGGCGCAGTGATATTCTTTCCCACTGTTGCAGTCGGCTCGATATACGCAGATTGGTCGCACACCCGCGATTGGAAACGCCAGCAGCAGCAGTTGAAGCGCACCGCTCAAATCCGGAGTCAGAGCTAGAGGAGATCGATCATGGTCTTGGGTCTGGACAAACGTTACCTGTGGGCGGCTTTGCCCCTGCTGGGCTTCGCGTTCGGCCACTTCCTGGACAAGAAGGAGACGGAGCGCATGACCCTGTTCCGGGACAAGAGCGCGCTGTATGGCCGTGCGGGCGGTAGCGACGACCAGGCACCGTCCTGGTAATCCTGGAAGGGATCTCCGGTCTTAGCATAAAAATCCCATGTTTCTTTCTCTTTCACTGTTTCACAACAATAAACCGTAAAATGGCCATGTGAATGTGCGTGTGTGTGCGTGCTGGAATCATCCTCTGTTTACCTGCCGGAAAATCTCTGCGGTTAAGGTGGGCGATCCGTGATTTATTTGTGAAGGATTGCGTCGCATTGTTTGTCCTACAAGGGAAACCCATAAAACCCATCAACACACGGTAGATAAGCCCGAAAATCTGAAGATAACTCGTTTTCCTAGGGAATCTACCTGGCGTCCTGGCGGCGCGAGTGAGAGCGAGATAGCGAGATAGCTGCGGTGCGCATTCAGCTTACCAGCGGGTGCAGAGGCGTAGGTGGAATTTAGGAAGGGGGCCTAGACTAGAATCAAGTTCTTCTAGTTTAGTTCAAGTGCTCAAAACGAGCGAGACAGATGCTGTGCGGCAGTAGCGTTAATATTCAAGTATTCTCTGCAATTAGTACCCCTTCACCTCCGTCACTGACCATTTGTGTGGTGCTTCCAAACAAAACCGTTAGGATTCCATCTCAATTGAGAAAGGCGCGCTCCCTCTTCTTTTCCATCTCTCTCTCGCACTCTCTCCAAATATGATTATGAAATTTGAAGAGCACAAATTGAAATGCCAATGCAACAAAACTAATTTATTTTTATGGCCCAGGGTTAGGGGTCTTCGGTTTCGGGGTCGGGTTCAGGTTCAGGATCGAGCGTGATGAATCGCTGGAATTGCTGGAATTGTGTGTCCATTGTATTCCATTGCCAACAGTTTGCACACAGGCGCAGTGGGACCGGGATCTCCCCCTGCTCTCTCGCACAAGTGCAACTGCAGCTCTCACAGCGGGGGAGCGAGTGAGAGGGCCGAGATTTGCAAAGTGCATGGCTCAATTGTGTGAGAGAGTGAGAAGGTAATCTTAATTCCAAGAAGGAGAAAATACAAACAACAACTAAAACGGAATAGAGATGGTTGTGGCAGATAGTTCTATGGCGGGAAAACGGCTAAGCTAGGAGTTAGCACGTATATGCGAAGGAGTTGAAGGTCAAATTCAGGGTTAATAGTGCTCTAATGGCTTTGATAAAATTGGTTAATGGTCCTGCTAGTTTCAGGATATTTAAATGCTCTTTAATCTAGTTTATTGCAGTCGAATTATTCAAATTTATTAGAACAACCATTTGATTAGAGGAAAACATATACTCGTACATATATAAATTAAGGAGATAACATTTATCTTGAAAAAATACTACAAAATTTTTCGGTTTCACCTTGTTAATGTTTTTTACAAAAACCAATAAATATATGGTTTATATTTCTAGTTTTTCTAGCGGAATGGTTCTGTACAAGCAATTTCTCAAGGACTTTTAGCTATATTCGGTCAGATTTGGCGGGCAGACGACAAGTGCACATCACTGATCCCTCTCTGGCGACCACTTGTCGTTGTGTTAGTGTTGTTTTCTCCTGTTTTTGCAGGTAGCCTGCTTGTTAGTGTGGGTGCCGAAAATGAGAATTCCAGATTCCAAAATCCTGCCTCCCCAAACCAGTCTTCAGTTGAGTTTCGGGTTTTGAGGCGAGCGCAACGATTTTTCTCGGTAGCGAAAAAGCGGAAAAAGTGGAAGAATGAGCAAATCCAAGGAGGAGTCCCAGGTTCCGGACCTGGCCCACAAAACCCTCCAGGACTACGAGGTGCTGGCCGTGATGGGCAACGGCTCCTTTGGCACCTGCTACAAGGTGCGGGACAAGGAGACGGGCGAGCTGTACGCCTGGAAGGGAATGAACTACGACGAACTGGACGAGGCGAAGTGCGATGCCCTGGTCTCGGAGATCTCCGTGCTCCGTCAGCTGCAGCACCCGAACATTGTGCAGTACTACCATCACCTGGTCAACAGGGAGGCCAAGTCTGTGTATATCGTAATGGAGTGCTGTGCTGGCGGAGATCTCGCCCAGCTGGTCCAGAAGGCCAGGAGCCAGCGGCGCCGCTTCGAGGAGCGCTACATTTGGCGCGTGCTCTTCCAGCTCTGTCGTGCCCTGCAGGTCTGCCACAACAAGATACCCAATGGCACGATCCTCCATCGGGACATCAAGCCGGCGAATATCTTTCTGGATGCCTCGGGCAATGCCAAGCTGGGGGACTTTGGACTGGCCAGGATGCTGCGCAGGGATCAGAGCTTTGCCGCCTCCTTCGTGGGCACCCCGCACTACATGAGTCCGGAGCTGGTGAGGGGCAGACAGTACGACCGGAAAAGCGATGTCTGGGCCGTGGGATGCCTCATCTACGAGATGTGCGCCCTGCGCCCGCCCTTCCGGGGAAGAGCCTTCGATCAGCTCTCCGAGAAGATTGCCCAGGGCGAGTTCAGCCGGATTCCGGCGATCTACAGCGCGGATCTTCAGGAGATCATCGCCTTTATGCTGGCCGTGGATCACGAACAGCGTCCGGGAATCGAGGTGATCATCCGGCATCCGCTGGTGGTGCGGAACATCTCCGAGTTGGACGGGGCGTTTCCTTCGCTCTTGGAGGCCGGCGAGGATTTCCACTTCCTGCCCATGGGGGGCAGACTCTTTGAAGGGGAGGAGGAGGAGCTTAACCGGGAGCCGGAACTCTCCAGCACTATGTTCACGGAGCAGTACAGCTTCAACGAAGACTACGGCCAGAGGAGGCTCAGCGTGACGGGTGTGTTCACTCCGGATTTAAGGAGTGAACTCTTTTACTCCGCCAAGAGGAGGATTTTCCCCTCGAAGAAGATCCAGCAATCCGATCCCGCCTTATACGAGAGTATAAGGAGAGAGGAGCGGGAGGTGGAGCAGCGGGTGGAGAGGGAGGAGCAGCAGAGGAGGGCGAAGGAGCAGGAACCGAAGCAGGAAAGTCCCGCGGCCCTCACCCAGAACATTTTCGATGAGGTGCTCAAGACCCGTCTCCACGCCATTCGCGCCCAGGAGTCCCTGCTGCAGCAGAAACTGGTAGAGCTGAAGACCCGCGAGCAGGAGCTGCAGATTTCGGAGCAGCGCGTCCAGTCCCTGGAGCAGCAGTTGCGGGAGAAGCTGCTCCAGCAGGAGCGGCATGTCTGTAAATGCTCCGAGCCCAGGGCTCCGCCAATTCCACCCAGAAAACCGGCCAAGCCCCACCACGACGACACCTACTGCACTATCGAGCTGAACGAGACCTCGCCCACGGTGGCTAAGCTCGATCTGGCCAGTATGCCAGCTCCCAAGTCGCTGGGTAACACCCTGAGGAAGGTGACCTTCCAGTCGCCCCAGAAGTTCGTCACCTACGGGATTGAGAATGTGCCTCCGGCAGTTCCCGCTCCCCCCGTGCCCATGCAGATAAGCGTCTCCAGCAATGACTCCGGGGACAGCCAGGCCTCCTCCACCCGCAGGAAGTCCATCCTGTCGCTCTTCGGTCTGAATCGCAACTCCAAGGCGAACTCCAAATCCCTGCCAGCGGTTAATCAGCCTCCAGTGCAGGTGGTTGTCCAACGTCCGCAACGACCACCGCTGGCTGTGAAGCTACCACCGACCCAGGAGCAGGCCCCGACAGCTGCTCCGGTGGCCAATCTCTGGACCAAGGAGCAGAAGAAACAGGCCTTCGAGCTCCTAGCGGCGATGAATGCGGCGGAGAAGGATGCAGGGGCAGGAGCAGGACCTGGTCGTCGTCAGCATCTCCGGCAGTCCGTGAGGGAGAGGAACTCCACGCTGCAAAGGAACCGCATGCGCCGCTCCCTGGTCCTGGCCACCGGTCACCAGAAGCTATCAACGCGCGACCAGATGCTGATCTGAAAAAGAGGAGGGGGAAGGGTTAAAATGAGTGCCATGGCCACCATGGAGAAAAACTACGTGCGTTGTGATGTGGAATAAGTTCCGTAAAATATTCATATTTTTTGTCCATTTTTTTTGCAAGTGTATAATATAAGATTTATCCTTTTTTCGCTGCCATTTAAAGTGCAATTTGCATTTAGACTTAAGTATATATCCAAAAATACAGGATTCTGTATTTGAATAAAAGAAAACCATTTATAATCGAAATAAAAAGCAATATATTATTTTAAATTTAAAAACAAAACATTATTTTTTTTATCAATTTCCGTTATTTTTTGGAGTTTAAATTTGGGCAGCACTGGCGCACAGCTGATTGCTGATCGATAGACCGATAAGCGCGATTACCGGTTTGTTACGCAAGCAACAGGTTGAGAGTGGTCTGATTCTTGACTGGATTCCCGATTCCCGACGCCACAGCGCACCTGGTTCTTCCGCTCTATCCGTAACTAGCAACACAGAGATCTATCTTCGAGATGTCCGCCCGACTGATGCAGGCAACGCGCCGTCTGTGCGCCCAGGAGGCCTCGAGGAGAGGCTACAGCAACAAGATCTCCCACCCGGAGGTGGTTGTTGTCTCCGCCGCCCGCACACCGATTGGTAGCTTCCAGAGCCAGCTGGCCCCTCTGTCGGCCACCCAACTGGGAGCCACTGCCATCGAGGCGGCGATCCAGCGAGCGGGCATTGCCAAGACCGACGTCCAGGAGGTGATCATGGGCAATGTTGTGTCCGCTGGACTGGGACAGGCACCTGCCCGCCAGGCGGCCATCTTCGCCGGCCTGCCCACCAACGTCTGCTGCACCACCGTCAACAAGGTGTGCTCCTCGGGCATGAAGTCGGTGATGTTGGGCGCCCAATCCCTGATGCTGGGCTACTCCGATGTGGTTGTGGCCGGTGGCATGGAGTCCATGTCCAATGTGCCCTTCTACCTGAAGCGCGGAGCCACGCCCTACGGCGGTGTCAACCTCACCGACGGCATTGTTTGGGACGGCCTGTGGGATGTGTACAACAAGTTCCACATGGGCAACTGTGCGGAGAATACGGCCAAGAAGCTGGAGATCACCCGGAAGCAGCAGGACGAGTTCGCCATAGAGTCGTACAAGAGATCCGCTGCCTCCTGGGCCAACAAGGTGTTCGCTGACGAGATTGCCCCGGTGAAGATCCAGCAGAAGAGGAAGCCGGAGGTCATCGTCTCGGAGGACGAGGAGTACAAGCGGGTGAACTTCGACAAGTTCGGACAGCTGGCCACGGTCTTCCAGAGGGAGAATGGCACGGTGACGGCTGGAAATGCCTCCACATTGAATGACGGAGGAGCAGCTGTCGTCCTCATGACCGCCGAGGCGGCCCAGAAGGCGGGAGTCAAGCCGCTGGCTAGGATTGTGGCCTTCCAGGTGGGTTGCTCCGGGGATTTACAATCTTGATCTGGTTATTAATCTTCTCCTTTGCCAGGATGCCGAGACCGATCCCATTGATTTCCCCATTGCCCCGGCTCTGGCTGTGCCAAAACTCCTGGAACGCGCCGGAGTGAACAAGCAGGACGTGGCCATGTGGGAGATCAACGAGGCCTTCTCCCTGGTGGTGCTGGCCAACATCAAGATGATGGACGTGGACCCGACCAAGGTGAACGTGCATGGCGGTGCCGTCTCCATTGGCCATCCCATTGGCATGTCCGGAGCCCGTCTGGTCGCCCATCTCTCGCACAGCCTGAAGAAGGGGGAGCTGGGATGTGCCTCCATCTGCAATGGCGGCGGCGGTGCCTCCTCCATTCTGCTGGAGAAGCTCTAAGGGATTACCCTGGAGCATGGCTCTAAACCAGGATTGCATTTACTACTATCTTGTATCACTTATCTGTATCTGTATCTTTATCTTTTTTTTGTGAATTTGTGTCGCATTTATTGGAAACCTTGTGATTTGCATAATATAATTATGAAACAGCGAAAAGTTACAGTGGAGCCCCCAATGAGACGAACAAAAGAAGCCATATAATAGTTGAAATTTGTTTAAAATAAATAAAGCTGTGTGGAAAACATTTAAGTGTGGGAAATTAATATAAATATTATTTGGAAAAATAAAAGAAAATACTCAAATATAAATACTTCTGCTAAATAATAGTAATTAAACTTAAATCTTTGGTTTTTTTCGGAGCAATAATAAATGTTTTATAGATAAAAAATTTATATTTAAATTTATGAGTAATAATTTAAAGATTTTTTAGCCTTCATTTTGGCCAACAAAAGTAATAGTTTCTACAAGATCCATTTGTAGAACATATATTTTCTGTAGAAGTATCTTTCACAAGAAAATTGTATATTTCCATTTTTGGGTATCTTTATATTACGTATCTTGTATCTCAGGGATTCCCTCCCCTCCGTGCAGCCACAATCTCGCAGATGAAAACAATCAACGCGCAAAGATACAAGGCCGAGGCGAGGAGACACACCGCCCAGAGATCCGGCAACCGGATGAGCTTCTCCCGGAGAAGGAACCGACTCCGGAAGTACCGTTCGCTGGCCAATTGACCCGCCCAATGGTGCAGCAGTCCCACCGCCCGGATGGACATGACCAGGTGGTCCAGCTGGATGACCAGGTGCGAGTGCTTCTGCAGGTAGATGGCCAGCTGCTGCTCCAGGATGCACTCCGTCACGATGTGGTAGGCCCCAGCCCGATGGCCCCGTTGGGTGAGATGGAGCAGGGTGTCCTGGGAGAGCAGGCCAACGATCCGGGGATGCAAGCCGGTCAGGGAGTCCACACTGCGGTCCAGCTGCTGGAGCACCTCCTCCGGCCCGGTAGTGACTACCACCGAACGCAGTCCCAGGACACCCAGCAGACCCGGCACCTCCCTCAGATCCTGCCACGTGGAGCGAGTCATCACCGCAGAATATCCGCCTTGGTTCAGATCCCTCAGGCTCTCCGGCAGCCTCTCGTGGATGTGGTGGCGTAGGATCAAGAACAGCAGGGCGGAGTACATGGCCCGCACTATCAGGCCGAAGCACAGCCAGCTGGCGAAGAGGAACTGCAGCGAGGGACGCTCGGGAGGATCGATGGGCAGTCCCAAGCCCGCTGCATAGATGGCCAGGAGCAGGGCCACCCTATCCCGGGTACTCCCGCGACAATGGAGCAGGACCAGGCCGGAGATGCTCAGGAAACTGGCCAGCAGGCACAGCCAGGCCAGGGCCTGGAAGGGGAAGGACCACATCTCCAGGCTGGTCAGGTTGTGGGCGTTCAGCAGGAGGCAGCCCACCATCCGGTTGGAGTAGTGCGGAAAGACCGGGGTCAGGTTGCGGGAGTACTGGATGTGCTTCCTCACATAGCCGATGGCCAGGTGGGCCCTGCCCTCCTGCTTCTGGAAGGGATTTGCGATTGGGGGTTGGGTTTGGGTTTGGGTTTGGGGAGAAATAGGAAATATAAGTAGACCCACCAGCTCCAGGAGCAGCTGCTCCTCTGTCGAGGTGGAGTGGTCCTCCAACCGAATGCTGAAGTTCATCAGCCGGGACAGCTCCTGCAGCAGTCTGCCCTCCAGTCCCCTGAGTTCCACCTTTTCCTTACCCTGTTGTTGCACCTGAAAGAAGGGCAAGGTATTCCTGGCCAGAACCACCAAGGGGCAGCCATGGAGGTTGCTCATCTTAGAGGGAAAGTAGTCCCCATGCTGCCAGGACGGACCCAGGAACTGGTTGATCCTCCTTGGAATCGAGTCATTGCAGCGATCCGGCTGATAGGGAAAGTACGTGTGGAGCACCACCTGCCCACCGGAGCTCTGGGTCATCACATTGCAGTTGAGCAGCTGGTGGCGCCAGCAGTAGGCGAAGACTCCCTGCATGTCCTGCGGGATCTGGGCATCCCTCTGCTGCAGGAAGATGAAATAGTACTCGCTCCCGTCCGACTGCGCCGAGTACGTGTGCATCTCGATGTCCCTGGAGCGGATCGGGTCGGGTCAGGTGAGGAATCTGTAGATAAGAAATCCCATCCACTTACAGCAGCGCATCCAGCGAGTCCACCAGGAGCAGGTTGTGGGTGCGGGGTCCTCCAATCCTACGGCGTTGACCCGGTTGAGCAAACTCCACCAGCACCAGCTGGATAATCATCGTGTCCACGCTCTCGTACAGCAACTGCATGATCGTGCGGTAGAAGTTCATCGGACTGGGCCGCCGGCAGGAGAGGATCACGATGAAGGCGGGGGCCATCCGCTGGTAGAACTCCTCGATGAACACGCGCAGCGCCTGGGCCACGTGATGATTTATGGCCGACGCCTGCGTCTGGGCACCGACGTACTTCATCGACTCGAACTGCAGCAGGCTGGTCACGTTCATGTCCTGTGGTCCCGCTGTCCCTGCTGAATACTGGCCGGGATAATCCCCGAAAGCAACTTCCCAGCCTGTCCGGTTCTGGTCTTTTGTTTGCTCCTCATTACGGCCAAAGTCAAACAAAAGCATTGTGGGTCACGCACTACATGTCCTAGATAGTCCTTACATATATCCTTGTATCTCAAGGTGGTTGAATATTAAGTATCTACGAGGTGGTGGACATCTGCTTCTTTGTTCTAGATACATTTTGAGAAATATTTCAGACTGATGAAATGTATTTCAATTGATTTCTATTGAATTTTCAATGTGTATTATGTATCTATGAGATATTAAATTTGCTATATCTTTTATGATATATATTTTTAATTATTATGTTTAATTATTTTAGTTTTTTAAGCATTATTTATCTGTGTATCTCAAGGTGGTTGAATATTAAGTAGTGTATCTAAAAGGTGAAAGGCATCTGATTCATTGTATTAAATATATTCTGAGAAAACTATGAAATATAGTTAATTAATTAATTCCCTAAAAAATATAT
>JAJJHY010001290.1:10501258-10525812 GCA_021224005.1 Drosophila setifemur
AATATTTGTAACTCAAGGATGTGAATCTTTGAGGTAATTAAAAGTAATTCAGAGATACCTGTAATTTATATAAAAATTATTTAAAAAAATTGTTTTTTCTTTCTTTTCATTTATTATTATTTAATTATTATTATTAATTTGTTACCCAGAAAAATGGATTTTTCTCTTATTTTCCTTTTCCTGCTTTTCCTGTTTGGTGACTTTTCCCCTTCCCTTTGTTTGCTTTTAATTAATCCAATCTCTGCAGGGATCTCCACTTGACCAAAACCCAATAAACCGGTTACCTTGAGGAAGACCAACCTAACAGTCGAGGCTTTAACAGAGCACCATGAACACCTCCATCTCCAGCTCCTTATCCTTCTCCAGTTCCAACTCCAACATCCAGGCAATCTACACCAGCTACGTGGAGCACCTGCGGATCGATATGCAGGCGGAGGATGCGAATGTCTACGTTACCAACGCCCTGCGGCTGATCATCGAGAATGTGCTGGCCCAGCTGAGTGCCACCTTGGTGGTGACCATCTCCACCCGTCATTTGGGCACGGCCCAGTGGTTCGAGTATCTCATGAACAACCTGGTGGACTCCTGGCGCATGACGGCGGTGCAGTTGCTCCATTTCCGGCCGGGTACGGTCGCCAGGCCAGTGCCCGGACGGAAGAGGGTCAACCTCCTGCTGGTGGACTCCTACGGGGGATTGTTGTACTTATCTTCCAAATATTTATGACCCATTTCTGGCTGGGATTTGATGGGATTTCTCCTGCAGGGACTCCAATATAACACCGGATAATGCGGACTTTGACGATCCGGACTACTACTTCATCTTCCTGCAGGCCCGGGATCGTCTCATACCCCAGGAGATGCAGCTGATCCTGGAGCACTGCCTGGCCCACTACTGGCTGCACTGCAACGTGATGATCCAGACCGCCCAGGTGGAGGTCCTTGTCTACTCCTATTATCCCTACAGTCCGGGCAAGTGCCAGCAGGCGGAGCCCAGGCTGGTGAACCGCTACGATGGCAGGGATTGGCTGGACAACACCACCATGTTCCCGGACAAGCTCTCGCAGATGCACGGCTGTCCCTTGACGGTGCTCACCTGGCACCAGCCCCCCTTTGTGGAGCTGCACTGGGATGAGGGGGAGCAGAGGATCCTTGCGGGGGGATTTGAGATGCAGTTGGTCAGGCATCTCGCCGGGCTAATGAACTTCTCCGTGGAGTTGAGCAATCTCTCCCTGCTGCCCCCGGAGCAGTACCAACTGGCGGAGGGCGTTCGCCTGGGACCAATGGAAATGGTGGGTCTTGGTTTGGTCATAGCTAATCCTCAAAAAATCCATACCTTGCAGCTCCTCCAGCGTGGTGCCAATCTGAGCATGGGCTACTTCCGGAAGACGGCCAGGAGGAACCAACTGCTGACCACACCCATGTCCTACTACTCCGGCAATCTGGTGGCCGTGCTCCCAATGGAGCGATATCGCCAGGGTCCCCTGGCCCTGCTCGCCTTTCCCTTCCAGCCGCTGGTGTGGCTGTTCCTGCTCCTCTCCCTCCTCGTCCACCTGCTACTCCAACTCAACCGAAAGACGGGAGGAGGAGGAGGTGGCCTCCAAATCATTGGCCTCCTGCTGGGCGCTTCTTTGGCCCGCTTGCCCCGCTCCTGGAGACACCGCCTCATCGCCGCCCACTGGCTCCTGGCCAGCCTCCCGCTCCGTGTGGTCTACCAGTCCCTGCTGTTCCACCTCATTCGCCTCCAGTTGTTTGCGGCTCCGCCCCTCCAGTGGGATCAACTGCTGGCGGAGGGTTACCAGGGCATCTGCACGCCGCAGACCCACAGGCTGCTCCTCGAGATGCCCCAGGTGGTGGGTCATCCGGAGAACTTCCGCGCCCTGGACACAAGCCTCGAACGGGAGGTCCTGGAGACGCTCCAGAAAAGCAGGGAGAGCAAACTCTTTGCCGTTGCCAACCAGGATGTAACCGGCTCCTTCTTTCCCAGTGGCGGCTCCTTCCACGTGGTCAGGCAGCCGGTGAATGTGGAATACGCCGGAATCTACATGCCCAAGCACTCCTACTTGTACAGCAAAGTGGGTGAGGCCGTCAACAGACTGGATGCCGGTGGCTTCATCCTCGCCTGGCGTCGGGCAGCCTTTGCCCAGGGCAGGAGCCAGAGATCAGATCCGGTGCAGAACTCCAATCTTCACGGAATCTCCGGCATCTGCCTGGTCATGGCGGGAATGTACCTTCTGGCAGGGATGGTCTTTGTCCTCGAACTGCTACTCCAGCGAAGGCGAGGGAGCAACGTTGGGAGTACCCTTCCATATCAGTCTTAATCCTTACGAGAAATATATGTGCCCAAAAATAAAATAAACCCGGGTTCAATTACCAAAAGTTAAGTAACCATTAATCAGGGAAAAGTTTGGTAATTACCGGGGAAGTCACACAAAAGTGTTACAAGGAGGAGGAGGGAATCCCTAGAGTTCTTAGAGTCCTATGTCCCAAGCCCCATCAGTAGCCCTTCCAAGCCCTCACCGGGATGAACATCAGCGCTATGCTCACCTCGTACTACGACCTCTCCGGGGAGCAGACGAACCACATCAACGAGTTCGTGGCCCGGGCCCTGCTCCACGTGGTCCACCAGCACATCCTCAGCGTGACGCCCTCGCTGGTGCTGACCCTGTGCTGCAGGAGCAACCACACCTGCAACTTCTACAACGAGATGATGAGAACCCTCTTCCGCCAGTGGGGCCTGGCCCCGCTCCAGATCGTGAATGTGGAGAAGGGTGTGCCTTGGGAGCCTGTCCCGGGGCGACGGCACTTCAACGTGATCTTCACGGACTCCTTTGCCGCCTTCGCGGAGATCCGGTTGGAGTACTATGCGAGGGAGTACAACTACAACGAGCGGTATTTCATCTTCCTGCAGGCCAGGGATCGCCAGCTCCTGGGCGAGATGCGGCTGATCTTCGACTACTGCTGGCGCTTCCACCTCATCCACTGCAGCGTCCAGGTGCAGAAGTCCAACGGGGACATCCTCTTCTACAGCTACTATCCGTTTGGATCGGGTGGATGCCGGGACATGGAGCCGCAGCTGATCAATCGCTACAATGGCAGCTCCCTGGTGGAGCCGGAACTCTTTCCCCGCAAGCTGAGCAACTTCTTCGGCTGTCCCCTGCGCTGTGCCCTGTGGAATGTGCCTCCCTTCGTGAGGCTCACCTCGAGGGGGGAGGAGCACCTGGCTCTGGTTGGTGGCTACGAGGGTCGTCTGTTGTTGGCCTTGGCGGAGAAGATGAACTTCAGTATTGCTCTGCGCCAGGTGAAGGGGAAACTAAGGGATGCGTCCTTGAATATGGTAAGTCTCTGGATTTTAAGTTCCCTTTAAAAAACCCCCCCAATCCCCTCCAGCTGCAGCGGAATGAGGCTGACCTGACGCTGGGCGGGATGCGGCAGACGGTGCATCGTGGTCAGTTGGCCACCTCGACCCACAACTACCACCAGACGCGGGAGGTCTTCGGGGTGCTGGCCTCCAGCTACGAGCTGAGCTCCCTGGACATCCTGCTCTATCCCTATCGCTACCAAATCTGGCTGGGCATCCTCGGGGTGGTGACGCTTTCGGCCCTGCTCCAGGTCACCATGGATCGCCTGCTCCGGGGAGGTGGACTCCAATACCAGACTTGGCTCAACCTGGAGCTAATCTTCGTGGGAATGCCGCTGCTGGAGAGCCAGAGTCCCCGGACGCACACGGCGCGACTCTTCTGCGTGGTTCTGATGATGTACACCCTGATCATCCGGACCATCTACCAGGGACTACTCTACCACCTGATCCGGACGCACGAGCTCAACCGCTGGCCCCAGAGCATCGAGGCGCTGGTGGAGGGGAACTACACGGTGGTGCTCACCCCGCTGGTGCACGAGGCGCTGGAGGAGATTCCCAGTGTGCAGCACATGAGGTTCCGGCTGCTGGAGCATGCCACCTCCGAGCTGGATCCCCTGTACTTCCTGGAGGCCAACCACCAGCTGAGCAAGCATGTAACCGCCTCCGCCTGGGACATCTTCATCCACTTCAACCGGCTGAGTGCGGAGCAAGTGCATCACCAGGGCGGAGTGCTGTCGAAGGGAGCACGGTTTGAGCTGGTGCCCGAGGATCTCATCAGCATGCAGCTGACCATGTACCTGGCCAAGCACTCCTTCCTCATCGACCACCTCAACGAGGAGATCATGTGGATGCGCTCCGTGGGCCTTCTGGCCGTGTGGGCCAGGTGGGAGCTGGTGGAGAGCTACGAGAAGGGCGAGCAGAGCTTCCAGGTGCTGGGCCTCATGGAGCTGTATGCCATCTTCCTGATGATGCTCTCGGGGCTGCTCCTCAGCCTGCTGGTCTTCCTCCTGGAGCTGGCCTCGCGGCGATCCCTGCTCCTGAGGAGGCTCTTCTCCTAGCAGAAGGGGATAATTGGGATTTATTTAAAATTTAGTTTTATAAATATTAAACTCACTTAAATAACAATAATATGAATTTTAGCTGATCATTATTTTGAAAATTTAATAAAAGTATTCTTAGAAATTTTTTGTAGTATACCAAAAAACTATTTAATGTTATTTATTTAAGTAATTTTTTTAGTGTGCATTAAATTCTTAAATAAATGCAATATTGCTGTTTTGTATTTTTTATTTAAATTTACTTTAAAAAATATATATTTGAAAATTAGACATCAATAATCGTAAAAATATTTTGTAGCTTACGAAATTATTATAGAATATCATTTTTAATGAATAGGGTATGAATTAGAACAATAAAATTAACAAATATTTACAGAAATACACATTCTCAGAAATATTTAAAATAATTATTGAGTTTTATTAATTAAAATAATACTATTTTTTGTTAAAACCACTTTTATGTTGAATTAAACAATATTAGCAATCAACATTTCATAATATATTTATTATATTAATATAAATATTTATTATATAAAAATTTATTTAAAATTTTTTTTTTTTGAATATGTTTATCATTAACATAACAATTATTTTCCAACAGAAACAAACTTTGTTTTTATTGTTTACCATTGTTTATTAACCAATTGAAAATAATACAGATAAGAAATAATATCAATAAACATTATATAAAAATATATACGTGTAATTTGGAAAATATCACTTTATATTGCCAGATAGAGATCTCGGAAAATCGTTGGAAAAAATGTTAGTTCATTGGACAAACTGAATCCTGTGCTCAATGCCAGCTGTAATGGGTCCCACCACGACCATGTACTCCATCCAGGCGTCCAAATCGAGGGGTCCCCACCTGGATGAAAATCGAATCCCATAATTTATATAGATTTAAATTAAGATTGAAATAATTACTCGATATCCTCGGCATTATCTGCGATGACGGTGAAACCGTTATTGCCACTTGCCAGATACTCCATTACCACCAGGCGGTACTTTTCATCCGGCACGAGTGGCTTGTACTTGGGCACCTGGCACTGGGAGCACCTCACTCGGACACTGACCACCCGCTCACCCACCTTGGCCTTCAGATCGTAGAGGATTTGCATGCCGGAGACTTGAAGGAAACGCGAAGATGTGGGCATCGCGGAGCTGGCATTCATGGGGGCCACACTGTTCTCCAACAACTGAAGGATGTGGTGTCCGCGGAGGGTCAGGGCCACCAGTCGATTCTCCCACGGACACACCGTTACCAGTTGGTTGTAGGTGATGACTGCGGATTGAGGCGAGGATCAAGGATATACAATTTCCAAAGGGGATACAAATCACAACTCACTGCCAGCTGGAATGGGCACTCGGAAGGTTCCCGTTGTGGTCAGGGCGATGGTCACGTTACTCCATCTGTCCCCATCTACCGGTGCATCCTTGACAAACTGTTTTTTGGGTTTCGGTTTTAGTTTACAGATCTTGGATAGCGTTCCTCCTCCTCAACTCACCGCGTGGACCATTGCATCGGCGAAGAAGTTTCCTAGATTGCACTCCCCCCGGGAACACTCCCTCTGTTGGAGGTAGACCCGGCTCTGGCCCACAACCCGATTGCCCAGGACATCTATCAATTCCTTCCACGGAATAATTGCCTTCAGGACGTCTTCATCTTTGGAGTGGAGTACCAAAAGATTTTTTGTTATTGGTTGGAAATCTCAAAATTAAACTTTGTTCTTAAAAAAAATAACAGATGGAAATATAATTAAGCTAGAAGTATTTAATTTTAGTCTGGAACTAACCCAAATATAGATCGGATTTAGATTAGGATAAAATCAAGGAATTATTATTTGAATAAATGCTACAATTAAACCAGATTTAAATTAATTATTTTGTTTATTTTATTTTATTCAATAATTATTTCTGATTTATACCCAATTTATACCACTTTTACACCAGTACTGAACTTTCAATAAAATACAGATTTATACCACATTTATACCAATTTTAGACCACATTTATACCAAATAAAAAATCGAAACAAAGAAAAATCAAGTGTTTGATATTATGGAAAAAATGCACCGATCTGGCAGTATATTTATACATATATAATCTCGATTCTGCTCAATTAGTTGAGCACCGTGATGCGTCCCTCGAGGCCTTGGATAATGGGACCGAGGTGATTGCTGTATGAGATCAGCGCATCCACGTCGGTGATGCCTCTCCTGCAACATACAACAAAAAACCATTAGCAGAGGACTACAGCTCAGTGGTCTACCTCTCCTGGGAGGGTCATCTTCCCGGGACTCACGTGATGTCCGTGGCCTCGGCCAGCATGGTGTAACCATCTCCGCCCTGCTGCAGGAAATCCGGCGAGGTAAGCCGGTAGAGCTTCTCCGGGAGCAGGGTCTCGTACTTGGGCACCTGGCAGTCGGCACAGCGAATGGAGGCGGAGACCACCCTCGAACCCACTGGCTTGGTGTAGTCGTACTTCACCCGGATGCCCGAGAACTGCAGGTTGATATAGGAACCAGTGACTCCGTTCTCCAGATCCACTTTGCTGGCGGCGTGCTCCATGGCCTCCACAATCTTACTGCCCGCCAGGTTGTAGGCCACCAGGGTGTTCTCGAACGGCGACATGCTGACCATGTGGGCATAGGTGAGGTCTGGAGGGGTGGAGTTACAAATATTATAAGATTCCAAACCCAAACCAAAGATGAATCCCCTCACCTCCTCGGTTAAGAGGCACTCGAATGCCTCCAATGTTCATCAATCCCGCGGAGACATTCGTCCAGGCCTCCTGGTCATAGGGTGTCAGGCCCACGAACTGCAAGGGGATTATGGATGGAGAAGTTAATCCTAAGACTACCAGATCAGATTAGGTGCCTCAAACTCACCGAATGCACCATGGCGTCGCAGAAGAAGTTGCCCAGATTACACTCGCCGGCGGAGCAGTCGTTCTTGGTGAGATCCACCTTGGTGTGGCCCACCACCACCTTGCCCTGGACATCGATTTCCACCTTCCACGGCTCCATGGCCCTCACCACCTCCTCATCTGTGGGTAGTCCATTTCAGAAACCATTCACAAAACTTTCACAAAACAATCACAAAACTTGCAAAACACATAAAACCGCGACATTTCTTAACTTAAATAATATTTAATTAAAAATATAAAAAAAAATATTAACAACGACAAAAAATAATATCCAAAAACTCACCCTCCGGCACCGTCTGGTCCATGTAGAGCGGAGCACCCTCGAAGTCAAGGACATCGCCGTTGTCATCAAAGTAGACGACCAGGTTGCCCACGTAGCGGGCATAGGCCGAGGCCTGGACGATGAGGACGCGATGACCGGACCTGTGGACCACCTCGGTGGGATAGGGACCCTGGGAGCTGTGCGGACCCGGTGGCACACCGGTGTACAAGAAGGTGTGCGAGTGGGAACCAACGATGACATCGATCACATCCCCAGCATTGGCGGCGATCTCCTTGTCCACATCATAGCCGCAGTGCGAGACCACGATGATGATGTTGCAGCCTTGGGCCTTCAGCAGAGCAGCCTCCTCCCGAATGGTGTCGCTCTCGTTCCGGAAGATCAGCTTCCCGGTGTTGGCCAGGTCCTGGGAAATAAATTTGGTTTGAGTTTTGGGGTTCTTTTGGGGGTTGGCTCCTAGCTCCTACGTAGGTCGTCTCCAGGATAATGCCGATCACTCCGATCTTGCGCCCAGAGCGCTCGATAACCATCGACTTATTGTACAGTCCCTCCATGGTGGGCTCGTGGGCACAGTCCATGTTGGCCACCAGCATGCTGGTGTTCACCGTCTTCAGGAAGGGCACCACGCCCTCCACGGCGTGGTCGAACTCGTGGTTGCCCAGCGTCTGCAAGGGGTAGAAATCAATTTTAAAATATATTTTGTACTAGAATTTAATATTTTCCATAAGATAAATATTCAAATTATCATCAGAATGGTTTATTTAATATATTTTAATATTTTAAATATTCAGTTAAGAATCTTTTAAGGCCGAAACATTTAAAAAATATTTATTTTTGGAAATATTACACATCTTTTTTATTTGGTTCTCAAAATATTTGAATTATTTACAATAATGTTTAGTATTTAAAAAATGTTTAAATAAAATTAGAATCTTTATTATTTAATTATCTTCCATTTATTGCAAAGATATATGTATATTATCATCTTTTAATTTATCTTTTCTTATTGGGCTAAATAATTGTTAAATTTGCCCAGAAATCAATTAATTATTACGAAAAGTACAGTAAATTAAAGAACATTATACTAAATATTATAGGAATCTTTTGAACAAAGAAATAGACACATATTTCCGAAATATTTTCTGCACTACAAATGTAGCTTAAAGATATAGTACTTCGATGATAATGAAACTCATCCGATCGAACTTAAGTATTATTACACGTGCACTTCCAAAGAATCAATAAATTATCTTGAAAGGTGCTAACAAGAAATGTAAGTAAAATACGGATCAAGAATATATACATATATACGCAAATATAATGAATATTCCCACTCACCATGACATCGGCGGGCAGGATGTTGAGCATCTCCTGGGTGACGTTCCAGCGTCCGATGTTGTACCACAAAGTGCCCTGGAAGCTGTCGCCGGCATTGATGTAGATGGGATTGAGGGCGGCCTGCTCCTGGAGGAGACGTTTCACCGTGTGCACGGTGCGGGCATATCCCCCGATGCAAACCTCGTCCTCGGAGCACGTGCCCCCGGAGGTGTCCGTGGCCTCGAATCTGTGTGCGGATTATCAAATCAAGCGTTATCGGGGTCCAAAATCGGAATCAGTACGTGGACCTGATAGCCCGTAGAATGGTTTACAACCAACCCGCCCGATTGTGGTGGCCATAAAACCCACCAAACCGACACAATCCGATTGGTCACCGTGTTTTGGATTGGTTTTCCCGCCGCCTTACCGCGCATGCAGGTCGTTGATGTGGATGAGGGACACAGGGAATCCCTCCTTGTCGGCCGCCCACGAGAGATTGGCCACTCCAATCACCAGCATCATCGCAGCCAGGACACGAGTCGGGGTTGCGCCAGCCATTATTATCCTGATGTACCGAATTTCCACCGAAAAAAAATAAAAACCGCAAAAAAACAATTCCAAATTTCAAGGGTATGAACACCCAGCCCGATGGCCGTCGATAAGCCAACTAACTGACTGGCCAAAATGGCCAGCACTCCGCCCTCGGCCACATCTGAATGGGCTTTCGGCTCTGAGATACTCGAGCCGATCAGATCAGGCCGCCAGATTAGTCAATTGCCTGCCCCTCTGCACTGGGAGAAAAGGGAGCTAGCTGAAAAAAATGTATTATCTGAAAATATATATTTTTTAGATGTCAATTTTTTAAAGAAAATATCAATAAATACCATTACATTAGCATTATTATTTCTTAAAAATATTAATAGTTATAAGATTAGATTTTACTACCTGAATTTTTTTTTGTGCAATCTCCTCTATTTTCCCTCTCCTTGGGATTAGTAATGATCTAGGAATTCCATTTATTTGCAAACACTGAAAATGTTACGCCGCAATTTAACTGGTCAATAAAAAAACACTGGTTATAATTTATGGATACTCGTAAGTCTTCTAAAACCTGTTTTCTAGTAATTAATATTATATTTTCCTATCTTTACTTTTTTCTAGTAATCATTATTATAATTTCCATTAATCTACTCTATTTCCAATTCTAGTAACTACTTTTCTGTCACCTAGTAAATTATTTTGTATTATCCCATCTTTCAGTTTTTCTAGTAACTATTTTTGTAATTTCCGTTTGGGTCAATATTTTTGTTAGTCCAATAAAAAGTATATTATGAATAAGTCAATTTAATTACAGCCCATGCTAGGAGGAAACACATTATTAATATACCTCCATTGATCGAAGGCTTATCTTCCATAAACGGAAGAGATACGGATACGGAGACGCCACTCTGGTAATATTCAATAATAACAATAATAATAATAATAATAATGTGGTGACACATGTTGCACATGCTCCTTCACTTAGTAGAGGAGCCATGTTTATGGTCAAATATATGGGCGTGGGAGCCGAACCAAACAGCCTTTTTCCCCTGATAGTCCCAATAGCCAATTTCGATTTATGGCAGACAGAACAACAACAAAAAATCAGCTAAGCCCCAATATCCCCTCGCTATCTGTATCCGTATCTGTATCTCTATCTGTATCAATGAGCGGCATGACGATGGAACGCACAAACACTCGATGCGGCACCTGTTCCACTCTAATCTTCCGTCCAATCATATTAACAAGTCCACGCACTCCACTTGGCACAAGTAAGCATTATACGATGTGAATAGAATTAAATTATAGTTAAGATGACAGAAATCTCCGGTTCTTTGGTTCGGTTGACCTTGGACAATCCATGCACAATCTCCGGAATCAGAAAAATACAGCTTTCTTAATGAGTTTGCGATATGCCAACGGAGCGTATACTCAATGCGCTCCCGATAAGAGACCCAGATTTTTATCAGTTTTTTATATAAACCAAATACTTCAGATTTCGTAGAAGAGCTTTTGCTGTGAGGTTGAGTTTTGTGGTTTAACTATATTTATAAGTGATCAGATAATTTAAATATAGCTTGCCCTACCGTTGGCATTTATTTGTTATCGCCACTTAAGGAAGTCTATTTAAATATTTCAACCAGGGATGGTTAATATATTTACTTTTCATTATTACTTTAAATTTAAATTAAAACTCCCTTCCTCAATATAAATTCCAACAAAAAGAAGTTTTCCTTCCCCAAAAAATAGAGAAAAACCTTAAGAAAACTAAAAAGAAATAAAAGAGATGAGCTTTTGAGGGGCACACCCATGGATTCACCCGAGGGTGCATCATCCGGGTGGCCACAGGATTGTACATATCTGTAGAAAATAAGTACAATGATTTATTCGACTCTCATTGACAATAGATTTGGAGCTCTTCGTGGATTACTTCGTAGGTAGTATAAAGCACATTATGCATGTAAGTATGTATGTGGGTTTGCTTTTGGTTTTTTTTGGTTGTCTGTATATAGATGTCAGCGCAAGTATGGGTATCTGTATATAGATACACATATATCGTGTATGTAAATTGTATATAAATATAATGTATATGTAATATGTCTTGTGTATAAGTTATCAAGTATTAAGTTAATTGCTGAGCGTAAAGCACAAATAATTTTGATATGAGAATGGCTGAGAACATTCCTGCAAGCGTTGGGAGATCCGAACCGATCCGATCTGATCCTCTCCAGCGTCCATCATCCAGATCCCCGCTCCGCTGGGTTAACGCAAAGGCAACAATGAGAAAACTACAACGGATACAAAATCGCAAACGAGTGACTAGAACTGAGGGTTTAACTCTCCCTGATTGAGCATTGATCCCCGCCTGCAAACCCATTCCCCCCTCTCCGGCCACCTAGTGGAACACGTCCATGAAAGGGAAGTAGGCCTGCTCCGGCTCCAGCAGATCGACCAGGTAGCAGACGGTCCCGGCCACGCCCTCGTACAGGCTATGGGGGCGGTCCGGAGTGCGGGCGCGCAGCTTGAACTCCGAGTTGGTCAGCAGCTCCATGAACTTGTGCGCCCGGTACAGGTACTTCATCTCGTTGGTCAGCCGGAAGAGCAGCAGGAACACATAGCCGCTGCCCGCCACGCCGTGACAGATGCCCGGTCCCTTGCGCAGGAATCCCTTCTTCCACACCAGATCCGCGGAGCATCGCAGCGAGGCCAAGTACTTGTCCTCCTTGAAGATCAAATAGGCCTTGGCCAGCATATACACTGCACCGGGTGCCCCATGACACCAGTGCACCAGTCGCTTGTCCCGACCGGAGCGCAGATCCTCCAAGGCCACGGGAAAGTTGCCCTCCGGATCCTGTAGCGCCAGGAAGAAGTCAATCGACCGCTTGATGTCGCGCAGCTCGGCGGCTGGTGCGGAAATGGGAACGGTGCGGAACCAGGGACTGTCCAGCAGCATGTGCAGAATGGCGCACAGGCCGTGGGCAGCGCCCAAATACTCCGTGCCATGGTACTGGTACATCAGCGGCACCGGCGACCCATTCTGACGGCTGTACTCCCGCCCGCTGGCCACCATCAGCTGGCAGATGGAGACCAGGTCGTCGTCGGTGATCTTCTTCTCCGGCAGCACATCGTTCAGCCAGTAGCAGCCGGACAAGTAGCCCGCACGTCCAACCAAGACCTCGTCGCAGCCGTATTTGGTGTGCATGAACTCCTTGCTGCAGGGTATGCCCGACTTGAAGTTGGCCAGATCCTCCGATAGCTCCTCGGTGTCCTTGTTGGCCTGCGAAATGGCCGCGGAGACGGCGTAAATGCCCGCATTCCCGCACAGAAACGAGTAGCGCTCGGCGGAGCGCTTCTTGTACCGCTTCGCATTCACCTTGGCATTCCGGATGAAGGCGGTGGCGTGCTCCATTGCCGGATAGAGATCCCTGGTCTGCTCGCAGCTGGCCAGCTTCCAGAACATGAAGGCGATGCCGGCATTGCCCACATACAGATCACCACGATTGTCTTCTTCATCGGTGTTGGGATGACAGTGCTCTAGGATGGCATCCACATAGGTGCAGATCAGATTCTTGATGTGCTCCTCGTCGCTGGCAAAGGGCGTGTTCTCCCCTCCCACGAAATCGGCGAAGGGGTTCTTCAGGTAGCGTCGCTCCATATCGTCCGAGTCCAAATCCTCCGGCTCTTCCTGGGGAGTGCTGAGTTGGCCAACTGTTGTCTGCTCCGCGGGTTGGGCAATGGCACCTGAAAAGGGGGAGGGGATAAATCGATTGGTTTTTTGTATGACAAATATTTAAAAAGTGAATTATTTAAGTTTTGGAGTAATAGATAATATTGAACTTTATTATTATTGTTGTTTTAATAAGGAAAACTAGTTTATATAATTTTTTAAAGTAATAAAAAAATTGTTTTAAAATTAAATTGTTGTTTTTACTACGAAAAAAAGTTGTCAGTTATAGAGATTTAAAGGTAATAATTAATTTTTAACTTTATTTTCACTCTTATTTTAACGATGGAAAATAGAAAAAAAAGTTTTGGTAAATTATTGTGAATACATTTAAGTTATTATATAGTATTGAACTTTATTATTAATCAAAAACAAGTTTTTGTGAATATTTAATTTGTTAAGGTAATGACCAATATTGCACTTAAAAATTGTTTTTGTTTTTTTGACGGAATTGTCATAAAATAGCAAAAATATAGCGAGACATATTTACAATGTGAGATTAATTCGTAAGTTATGGTTTCGCTATCGTAGCCTTATCTTTATTTCGACGAAATTAGGCATGACCACCTAGGGTTAAGGGCGCGGTCGGGCGTCTGACCCACACCATCCCCTCTGCCCACTGTCCACACCCCTCTCCCAAGGGGGAAAACTCACCTGTCTCAGGTGGAAGAAGCGGCGTCTTGGCCTTCGAACAGTACCTCCTGGCGGTGTGGCGTGCCTGCGGAGCAAAGGACATGAGCAATTCACCGGTTAGTGGCAGGATTACCGCTTGAGTATTACCCAAAAATATGCTGGACGAGACGGGAGGTGTTTGATTCAAGTGTTGTGCTCTCGGTAAGTCAACGATACTGTGTTAATGTGTGTTCTTTCGACGTAGTCGAGCCGCTCCTACCCAAGTGACACTCGCTTCACAGCCAACTGGGACTCCCGAATAGCTAATTCTCGCTTGGCAGACGGCTAGACTTGGAATATCAAAGGATTGCCCGGCGTCTCATCTCATTGTCCTGTCAAGCGGACGGTGCCGAAGCTGCGCGACTATCGAGTGCCGCCTATCGATAACAATACACACACCGATAATTATCGCACACAGTAAAAGCTCAATATTTGAGAAAACTTTACAAAACAAATATTAAAAAAAAAATAGTTTAAATATTATTTGAATTTAAATTTTGATCTGTTATCTATTGATTATTTTTATGGAAGTCTATTTTTGTAAGTCTTATAGTTTTAGAAACCTTAAAACTTTTTTGAAATCCGGATTTTATTTAAAGATTTATTAAGAATTTAACAATAAATAAGAGGGTAGTTTTATGTAAATATAATATGTATGATAAAATAATCCAAAGATGAAGTATTCTGTATTTAAAAGAAAAAATGGTAGAGCGCTTTGTAAATTCCATATTTTAAAGCTCATTTTACATGAATTAATATTAAAAATTTAACAATATATTGTAGAGTTAATTTTCATCAAAATGTTCAGTAGTTGCTCTATTTATTTTTTGAAGCTTTAATATTTTCAAAACCATTTCTTTTGAGAAAATCGTAAAAATGATTAATAAATAATATAGGAGTTCCTAAAATCCAAATTGTTTTAACATGAAATTTAACAAGAAATTAAAAAAAAAATAAAACCGAACCACAATCATTTGCAAATATAAACCACAGATTTCCGTATTTTGCTTATTAACTCGATCGGTTTATTTCAACAACAGTATATATATAATTATCAGCGGGCATTACACTCGGATCACATGTTGCACCTAGTTGAGGGCCTACTTCCTCTGGCCGCCGCTCAGGATCGAGACGATGCGGATGAATATGTTCAGCACATCCATGTAGATGGACATCGAACTGGAATAAGTAAGAAATTGATCAGAACAACGGCTCTCATCAAGTGGAATTCCAAAGGCAGCTACTCACGCATTGATCGGATCGAAGGGAGCGTAAGCGTACTGAGGATACACTTCAGCACGGCGCACCATTCTCTGGGTGTCGTAGAGCAGGAACCCGCTGAACAGGACCAAGCCGCCGTACAAGGACATGGAGGCCAGACCTGAAAGGGAGTTGAGGTTCTAGAAAAATCCATTCCATCAAAAACCGATTCATTACTTACCAGCGCCCAGAGCCGTCGTAGGTGGCAGCCACATGGAGGCCAGCGAGGAGGCAAAGACCACGCCCAGTCCAATGGCCAGAGGGCCGCCCATGAACAGGAACTTATCGCTGGGGGCACAGGCCGCGATCGTGGACAAGCCACCGACAATGCCGCCCGTGTAAAGCGCAGCCCGCGTTAGAATCGGCCCGCCAACGAAGCAAAGAGGCGCGATCACGGCCCCCAAAATGGCGCAGTGCACCGCCCAGGCCAGGTGCTTGGGCCCCAGACCCGGCTGATACTCAATCGAGCGCGCCACAGCCCCGCTCCCAATGACGAGGGCCAGCGAAGCGAGTGAAGCCTATCCGGTTGAAGTGGAGTGTTTTTGTTATGTTGTGTTGTATACAGAGGGTTGGAATTTAAGACAAGGTACGCTGATCGGGATTGGGGACACTTACCAGAAGACCGCCGCGGGAGGCCAGCTCCAGGAGGCGAGGTGAACGGAAGGCGCCAGCTGCTGCGGCTGCTGTGATCAGGCAAGAGCCTCCGAAGAAGGCATATGTGCTCTGGATGCGATCCCTCACAAACTGTGGCCACATGCTAAGGGGGAAAGGCGGTTATTAGCAGGAAATTCAGCATATAACTTTTTTTTAGTTTTTTAAATCGGGTTCAGACTTTATGAATATTTTTACTTTTTAAGATTGAATTCATTATCTTAAAAAATAAATGAGTTATGCTAAATGACCCCTGTTTTACTAGCGTTCCTTTGGCAGGATTTAATGGTTCAATTAACATGTGACTTTCAGGTTTGGTCAAGTTACTTATTAAACGGATATTTCTAATGAACCAATTAGTTAACTTTAAAAATTACGAATTTATGTTACTTTTCCCTCAACATTCCTATGGGAACTATGTGTCGTAGTGTTCCTATTCCGATCTGATCCATCTTATATACTACCTGCCATAAAGAAACCTAAGAAACTAGTCTGGGAAATAAAAAGACACACGGACGAGGCAAGATCAACTCCACTGTTGATGCTGATCAGGAGTAAGTAGGTGAACCCATCACTGCCTAATTATAACACCTCTGATATAGTATAATTGATACAGATATTCCCTTCTCCGCGAACCCTAACATTTCATAGGCTTGCGAAATGCCTGTGCACCTGATGCAACTCACATGGCGTTGTCGGCAATGCTGGTTTGCTTGCCCAGTCCCACGCCGTAGTAGCACAGGGCTCCCAATCCCACGGCGGCTGCTCCGGCAGCAGCTCCCTTGCCCATGGAGTAGGCTGCAAAAGAGTTCGAAATAGATGAGCACAAGTGATTACACAAGAACCCTGAACTTACCATTGGCACTTGGGGGACCCATCAGCTTCTCCTTGAGCGTGGGAGCCCGCGCCTGGGGCTGGACAACAGGCGCACGAGGGCGGACCGGACCGCGGGCATAGTTCCGCACCAGGGAGAGGTTGGGCTTAGAGCGGAGCAGCTGCTCCGGAGCCTGGTTGAGGAGGCTCAACGATCCACCGGCGGGACGGACGGCCGAAACGGCAAGGCGCAACATTTTGTTGTTTTGATGAAATTCACGGTAAGGTTCTGACTCGCTTTCTACGATTTAGTTGTGGGTTGTCTTATTGGATGGGAGTTCCGATGGTTCCTATTGTCGTTTATATACTCTTGAATCAACTGCGTTTGTTCGCTTTTCCTGCAGCTTTTCAACTTGTAATTTGTTGTTCGTAGCAATTTCTAGCAATTCTGGTTTAGAGATGTCACTCGTTATGCGATAGGTATATCGGAGCGGTATGTCGATATAATAACTGATTTATCGATTGAAGTATGTTGTAATCGAATATTGAAGGCGGCATTTTTTGAATGTTTTTGTGACTTTAATTAAAATTAATTCCAATAAATAAAATCAAAAGCATTTATAAATTTTAAAAAATCAAAAATCTTTTATAGATTTATAAAATTTATATTAAGTGCCCTTTGAGTTCTTGTAAGTACTTTTCGGTGAATATTATTTTTTTATTCCCTTGCAAATTTAAGTTTAAAACATTAAAGCTGTTACAAAAATCGGAAAACAAGGTTCAAATACAATATATATATATGACAGCTTTTATCAATATGAATATTTTTAATTTCAAAAACCTTTTATGTCCTAAATAAGAGTAACTTAAAAGTCATTTGTTGGTGATCAACCTTCGTTTTATTCCTTCCACAATTTAATTGCACGATATTAAAGCTGAAGTTGGAAGCCACTAGGACTGAGCTTACGACGCCACCCCTGACACCTGGTACTTGCGGACGGGCATCTGCTCCTCCACCTGCGTCCCCACCGGCGGCCTCCTCCTGTTGAGCCGGATCACCTCCGTGAGATGGGACTGGCGGAGAGTGCCGTAATGGTCATAGGTGTTGCTCAGCTCCACCGTGCCCCCAGCATTCGATTCATAGCTCCGGCACTCGTACAGTGGACAACAGCGCGGATAGGGAAGATTTTCCTCCGTGGGATGAACCGGATTGCAGTCGCCCTTCGTGAGTTCCGGCACCAGGCAGCTGCGGAGGGAAGAAACAAAAGTTAAATATAATATAAAACAAAATATTTAGCTATTAAGTAGATAAGCCAACCTGTCTTCCCAGAGCTGCAGTGTACCCAGGCACTGGACCCGTACGCACTGACCCTGCCGGGTGAAGACCTCGCCCACATAAAGCTGCCGGCCCGTCTGCGTGTCCATGCAGAATGTGTTATAATAAGGGGAAGCTGTTTCGTGGATAAGCAAAAACTATATTCAATACTCAAAAATCATTTAATAAATAAAAAATTTAAAAAAATATATTGTTTTATCTTTAATATGTATTTATTCAAATTTTTAGACTACTCGTATTTCCAGAATTTAAGGTTTAGGAAGATTTGTTATCAAATTTTTAAAAATATATATATACTCGAATTTTTAAAGGAATTTTTTTTTTATATTTTCCACATTTGTTTACTTTTTTACTTTAATTTATTTCTGTAATTTCATTATGTTCTTCCATATTATTTTTGGAATTTAAAACGTAATTAAAGAATTCAAATTTGAAAGTATGTAACATTTTTTTTTTATCAGATTTCGACTTTATTTTCTTATTTGAACTTACTGCGATATGGATTTGCAGCTTCAGTTCCCCCGCTGATCAACGTCATCAGCAGGACTATATATCCCAGATTTTTCAGTGAATCCATTTTCGGAGGAGGCATCGACGGACAGTCTGGCCCGACGTTTGCAAAGTTTAGCGCACAACTGAGCTCCGGGCCGCTAATCTTTCTTCGGATTTATATTTAAAAAAAAAATAAAATAAACAACAAAAAGTCGGGGTGTGTATATTAAATCGTACACTTACGACATTTGCGCGCTTTCTCTACAATGAATTTAACCATTTTTACTTGAATGTTTATGCGTACAGGCTCCTTTACAGTGCGTTTCATATCTGCAATGAAATAATTTTGAAAATAATAGTCAAAAAATAAAATGTTTCCTACAATTTTAAATCGATGTAAACTAATGAAAAATATATTTTTTTTATTATTTGTAAAGAGTTTGAAAAATAGTAAAATATACAAAATTAAAAAGGTGCTTTTTGAAGTCGCCTTACATTCGTGGCACGCACTGTATGTTGATGTGCTTATCGCCACAGAAGCGATTCAGCGCAATATGCAAAATAAAACAAATCTCCTCGCCCGTGGTAATATGTGTGTATTTATATGTCCGTCTGACCTGTTGTCTATCAGCCGATATATTCCCACTGAACAAATACGCACTCGAAAAAATTATATATTCTTTTTTATCTTGCTATTCGAAGGATATGAATATTCAGAACAAATTTAAATAATATTTTTGCGGCTTTTCCTAATCCATATATCCAAATTACAAATTACAAGTATTATCTAAAAATCTTAAAAATTTTGAAAATCAAAAATATATTTAAAGAAACGTAAATTATTTTCGGTGTACATTGGTATGTAGGCGGGTTTGTTGATTCGTTGAAGTTCAATTTGAAGAATTTGTTTATGTTTTGATTGGGAGCACAGGAGGTGATTTTCCTCTCCGCCATTCGGTCATCCAAGAACATCATCGCCATCATGCTGACATTGGGGCACTGGGCCACCGGCGGATGACTCATCCCCAGCCCCAGTCCCATCCTCACCTGATTCCCATTTTTCACTTTTAGCTTTTCCGGGACTTTCCCGTTTTGCGAGAGCACCCGGAAAACCGATTGGCAGGTGTCAGTCCGCTTAGCACGTAACCCGTAATCCGTAACCTGTGACCCGTAGTCGTCGTAGATTCATTGAGAGTCCAGGGAGACGACGATAAGCTGGCTTCCCAACCCATCCCCCATCCATGTGGGTAATCAGTGAGTCGTCTAATCAATTCTGTAAACGATTAGGAGCTGATGCGATGACCGCAACGACCCATTCCGGGACCGTTCCCCGCTGGGTCTCCGGCTCCGGAGGAGCGCCTGGGTGTGGACTGCCAACGGAATGCGCGCACGAGTGCAGCTCCCAATTCCTGCCTTGGCGACATGCCATCCGGCGGCCATGGGAGCGCAAACCGGAAACGGAAACTGTCAACGAAACGAAAGTATTTTCGCTCACCCCTTTTTAGTTGTTGTTGTTGTTGCTTACTTTCCAAGTGTTCCCACGGGTGAGTCATCGGAGGAAGCTAGCGGATGTTGCCTACTTTTGGGTGCTTGGAAAGTTGCTTTAACCTAACCCACATTGCATGCTTTTGAGCTGCGCATATTAAAGATACTATATCTTGAGCAGATCTTTCAGCTGATCGGGAAATATATATAATATACACAAAAGAATTGCATTGGGGTATTCCCTGGACCAGATTTAATCATAAACCGGTTTGAGATTCTTTAGTTTACAAATAGAAAGAAATTATATCTTGTTATTAATATTTATTAAGAATATATAAAAGTATACCCGGTAGTCGATTAATTAATAAACCAATTTTAAGATACTTTAGTATGTAAATATAATGTACTATATTTTATAAGAATTAATGAATATTCGAATCTTGTTATTTAAATATTTGCTGTATATATAATCTTTTCCCACTTTCCTTGCAGAATAGTTATATATGAATCGTAATATATTTAAATTGTAGTGTATAAGTAGTTCTAACTAAATTTTCACATTAATTCATAAACAAATTTAAAGATATTTAAAAGGAAAGATATATAAAAGGAAAGAACTATATTTTTACATAAATATGAAACAAGAATTTATGAAAATATGTGTTTTGTTAATAAAGTATATTATATTATTACATTATTTTTTTCACATTCCTTGCAGAATTATAATATATGAATCGTAATATATTTTAATTTTTCAGAAAATATACTTTAGTATATAAGTAGACTCAACTATTTTTTTCACATTAATATTTTATGACTATTTATCAAAATACATATTTTGTTATTAAAATATTTGCAGTACATGTTAGTTTCCCACTTTCTTTACAGAATTCATTTTAATATATGAATCTTGTAATATATTTTAATTTTCTAGAAAATATATTCACAGTGCTATACACAAAACTATTAAGTTCTATAACGATCATTAGCGCAACTATCCAGTTTTTGCTTGCGTTCATAAATCAATTAAAAATTTCTTTTTGTTTAACCAGCAGAAAAAGGGGTGAATAAATTAAGAGATTGTTTAAGTGAGTAACATGTAGTTGATTAGTTTATATTTAAGAAAAAAGTACTTGCAGAAAAAGATGGAAATATAGTTGTAGTATAATAATGAAAACTATTCAAATTAATAATAAATACATACAAGTTAAATATTAATATAAAGTATCTCACTTTTCAAAGGGCATTCAAACCGCGACCTTTAGTTGGATGTATCCATCAGTCCGTGTTGAGCTTTGACCCAAAGAAATAAGCAATAAAAAATAAAAGTTAAGCTGTTTTGCAGTTTAGGGGTTGCCCTTGTCCGTGTCGCGACGACGATGGTTAAGTGCGTCACCAGAGAGCCAGCGCCGAAGATCGAAGATGGATCGCTTTCGGTTTCAGTTTCGGTTTTGGTTTCGGTTTTGGTTTCGGTTCGAGTTTGAGTTTGAGTTCCAAGTCCAGAATACGACACTCGCCGTTCTCTGGGTTCGGGGATTGGAATGGAGCTCGGTTGGCTTTCGGTTCTCAGGGGTTGGACTTGGACTTGTGGGCTTCGTGGGGCATTTGCCGCTCGCCGGCAAATCAGTTCTGCTCCGATCGCGCCACTGCGCAGTACGCATCTCGCGAGATACAGATACAGCTAGAGATACAGATACAGAAACCGAGACAACTGAAAAATACAAAATATCCGCTTGGATCGAGCGATCTGCGACATTTCGCCGAGTGAGTTCAGCTCTCCACCGCCCCCCCCCTCTCTCTCTTTTTTTCCAAGTGTATGTGAGTGTGAAGCAGGTGCACGGCAAGAAAAAATGGGCTATGATCCAAGCTTGAAATTTTGATTTTGATGTATCTTCTTGATCGTTTTATGATCAGAATAAAATGAAAAGTAAATACCGCATGAATGAAGTTTTTTAATACATTTTTGTTAATTTAATTATGTTACAGATACTTTTAAATTATTAAATATTTGATTGTTAATTTATTATAAATACAAATTACCAATTTTGCATACTAAAAAACTAATATTAATATATATTTCACAGATATTATTTATATTACCAGTCTTATGGTTTATTGATAGATACAAGTTATAATATACATTTTTTTTGGTATCTTTAAATTAAAATTAATTAATACTAATACAAAAAAATGACACTCTTTATATATTGACCTAAAAAAAAAACCATTTTTAGCTCCATTCAAATGCAAATAGCAAGAGTATGAATTCCAAATCAATATAGGCTTGTTAAACCAAATTGTTCTCAGTGTGTTAAGTGAAGGCAACGAATGCAACAATAAAATGCAATTAAGCTCCTCAAATCAACAATAAATTGAATTAAACCGCGTCAACTGCGCGCTTAACAACTTCAACAATTCAGCGAGTTGAGATGAGTTGAGTGAAATGTGGGTGAGATCCACCGGCTCCTCCGGCTTTGACTCGGCTTGACTCTTTGACACCAGATACAGTTTCAGTCTCCGACTCAGACTCCGACTCAGATTCAGATTCAGATACATTGGCCCCCTTTTCGGCTAATTAATGCAAAACGCTGCCCAAAACCCATTTGCATAAATCTACTCGTGAATTCTGAATAACTTTCGATGGAAATTAATACGCTGTGTGATCTTTCATGTTTTCACGTTTCCCTGGTTTCCCCGCTTTTCCCGCCCTCCATTTTCCGCGCTTATTCAATTTTATTTTCAATTTCAATTTATTTTTGAATTTTTTCCTTGCTATTCCGCGAGCGATTTAATTAACATTTTCTGAACACAACCGTTGTTGTTGTTGGTAAATATGAAATTAAAGTGCAATTAACTATTATATGGTTTTTATGCGATGCTAAAGGGATTTCCGCTTCAAAGAGACTTCATCCCTCGCCCCCCTCCCTCTACGTCCATGTGTCCGGCCAATGTGTTTGCATCTTAATGAGGATAAATTTGTTATTGATGCTCCAGTTGATGTTGTTAATGCTGTTCAGTTGTTGTTGTTGCTTTAGTTGTTGTTGATAGTGTGGTTGTTCTTGTTGACAGGGGCGGGGCAGGGAGAGGGGGCGTGACTTATTGGCCAGGCATGAAGCCATGTTAATTGAAACTTGTCGCCCGGCTAACTGATTATGCACCTTCAATATTAATTAGGCCCAGTCTTGACCATAATCCAAAATATCCTATGGTTTTCCCAACCGAAATCCGAGCTTTAGCTTTAGTTCGCACCTCTCCAGATACTCTCCCTGAGAAAGTTCATTGAACTTTTGGAGCAGCTTAGTACAGTTTAGAATCCAATAAGTATTAAATCTTGATTTTATTGGTATATTTCGTTGAACGAAACCGCAAAATGTGTTTTTTTTTTCGGGCAGTAATAGAGTATCAAACAAACCGGGTTTATATATATATATTTTTTTTTTCACAACTTTCTCGTTTTTTTAGATTTGCATAATATGGGAATTAACTTTGCACTTTAAATTGCCCATTGAATTCGATTTTTGACTTAGCGATTTGTTTTTTATTCAGTTTCATTTTCAGTCGAACGCGACGCTAAATGTAAATTCGAAAATTAAAATTAAGAACAACAAACGAAAACCAAAATAAAAATAAAACGAAAAAAGTAACTAAATACGCAGGGTGAAGATCGAGTGTTCCCATCTCCTTCGATGACTATGTTTTGGGATCAAAATGTAGACCAGGAGCACACAGATCCCGCCCAGAATGGGAGCAAAAAGAATCCCGCACCCTTGAGGCGATTGAACATCAGCTTCAATGTGAAGATTGCGGTGAATGTAAACACCAGGATGTCCACCACCCACATTAACCAGAAGACGGAGTCCAACTCCTCCTCCCCCGCTCCGAACAAGGTTGTGGTGCAGCAGCAGAGCTCCACCTTCGATCTCCGCCAGCAGCTGAGCAGGCTGGGTCGCCAGCTGACCAGCGGACAGGAGCATGGTGGCATCTCCACGGTGCTGATCGTGAATCTCCTCGTGCTCATCCTCCTCTCGATCTGCTGCGATGTCTGCCGCTCCCACAACTTCTCCTCACCCTTTGGACAGGAGCCTCCGTACCGGGATTTCAAGCAGACCGGACTCTTCCGTCCCCGGCTGGACAGTGACGTTGTGGAAAAGGTGGCCATCTGGCATAACCATGCCGCTGCCGCTCCTACCATCATCGGAGAGGGCATCGCCATCAATAGCAACCGGGCGGCGGCTGTGGCCATGGAAGCGAAGACTAAACTGGAAGTCAAAGATCCTCCGGAGAGGCAAACGGATCGGGAGAGGGATCGGGAGCAGGAAGAGGAGCTGCAAGGGCAAAGGGAGCGGGCCAGGTTGCGGGAGCACGAGCAGGGAGTCAACGAGCGGGTGTTCATCGAACGCGTCACCCGGGAGTGTGTCCAGCGGTGCATTGTGGAGGTGAGTTGGAAACTTTATATCTCTTACCTTATTTTAAAATTAAAATTTGATTTTTTATCGGAAAGATTCCTATTAAAAGTTCTTATTTAATATAATTAATGTAATATTTTTACCAAGGTTTTTAAAATTGTATATATAGGTATTTAAAGTTTCTTTTAAGGTTTTTAGTTCTAAAAATCAAGAGCCATAAAAAATGGTAATTA
>JAJJHY010001290.1:10530957-10544959 GCA_021224005.1 Drosophila setifemur
TTATACCCTTGCAGAGGGTATTATAATTTTGACCAGAAGTTTGCAACGCAGTGAAGGAGACATTTCCGACCCTATAAAGTATATATATTCTTGATCAGCATCACCAGCCGAGTCGATCTAGCCATGTCCGTCTGTCTGTCCGTCTGTCCGTCTGTCCGTCTGTCCGTCTGTCTGTCCGTCTGTCGGTTGCTATGTAAACTAGTCGCTCAGTTTAAAAGCTATCGGGCTGAAACTTTGCACCAACCTTTCAATCTGTTGCAGGTAGTATATAAGTCGGAACGGCCGGAATCGAAACACTACATCACATAGCTGCCATAGGAACGATTGGGAAAAAGTGCCATAAACTCGCCATTTTTAAAGATATTTTTTTTTATTTCTTAGGAAACTCTTATTAATGACTATTTTGACATATCCTGAAAGTTTCATAAAAATCGGACCACTATATCCTATAGCTGCCATAGAAACGATAGGAGAAAATGGGCCATTGAGCATAACTCTGGTGTTTTTCAAGACCAATTATTCATTCTTGAGAAAAACAGTTTTCATAGACATTAAAGCCTTTTTAGAAATTTAAAAACCAAAGATCGGATCACTATATCCTATAGCTGCCATACATTGATGGAACAGTTTAAAGGCAACTGGTCTGCAAGGGTATTCTAAGCTTCGGGTACCGAAGCTAGCCTTCCTTTCTTGTTTTTATTTAATTTTTTATACATATTATTATTAACTCTCTTGAGAGGGACTCCTTTCTTGATTTTTCCCACACAAAGTGACCGCAACTTCCGTTCCCAGGACCCCCTAAAAAAAACAGAAGGAGCAAAACCCACAAAAAGCTAATTGTTTCGGTTTTTTGTTGCTTTATTTCCAGGAGGATCTGTTTCTGGACGAGTTCGGGATCCACTGCGAGAAGGGGGACAACAGCGAGAAGTGCTACCAAACACGGGTGAGTTAGCACCTGATTTATCTGGAAGGGAAATGGATATGGCTCCAGGAGGTGGGGGTAGTCAAGTAACCTGATATCCTGCGAGGATCAACCGACCAACCGACCAACCGACCACAAACCATTCAGTTGGAGAAGAACTCAAAGTGCATGATGCGCTGCAGGTCGTGCTCCCTCTCCAGGCAGCTGAGGAAGCCATCCAGCAGGATCTGCAGGCGCTGCCCTCGGACCTGTTTCGATCTCCATGGCGGCTCCTTTGCGCCGATCTTCTTCGGCGACGAAAGGAGGAACAAGGGATGCATTTTCGGTACTTGGATTTGGAGTACGATTTGGAGGTTACTCTAGGATATACCAGAAATTTGTGGGATGTGTGGAGGATGTGTGTTGGGGGAACAATAACAAAAGTGGCTTAGATTCGAGTCACACTGTTGACTGGTGGGGGCAAGGGATCCTGATCCCTGATCCCCTCCAGATCCCATACTAATCCGTATTTATTCCTCATTCGCAGTGCGCCAAGGGCTGCTCCCAGTGGTACCGCGCCCTCAAGGAGCTGGAGCCCTGCCAGGAGGCCTGCGTAAGTGAACTCGTAACCCCCGAATCCAAACATCCCTGATCTCCAGTTGCCCTCCAGTCTGACCCCCATCGTTGTCTCCCCTGCAGTCCTCGCTGCAGTTCTACCCCTTCGACATGCCCTGCATCGCCTCCTGCGAGGTGGCCCAGGGGGAGTACTGGAAGCTCCTCCGCGACGGCATGCAAATGGTGGTGGAGCGGACGCAGCCCCAGCTGAAGCAATCCTCGCCCCTCACCATCCACTGGGCCATGCACTTCCCGGAGCACTACCTGGCCAGTCGGCCGTTCAACATTCAGTACCAGTTCTTGGATCACCACGGTCTGGAGCAGGATCCGGAGCAGGAGCCGGAGCGGGTGCAGCCGGATGAGCACCATGGGCAGTTGGAAGCGTTCAAGAAGTCCAGCCAGTGGTTCAACCTGGCGGATTACGACTGCGATGAGTTCTACACCTGCGAGATCCTCGAAGCTTTGATGCCCTACACTCAGTACAGGGTGAGTCTGCTCCTTATACCTCCTCCTAATCCTCCTCCTAATCCTCATTCCAATCCCTGTTCAGTTCCGCTTTGAGCTCCCGTTCGGGGAGCACGAGGAGGAGGTTCTCCACTCGCCCTCCACGCCCGCCTTCCAGACTCCGGCAGAGGGAGCGCCCATCTCAGCGCCGATCATCGACCACCTGGTGGCCTTAGATGAGCGCCACGTGGCCGTCCACTGGCATCCGGGCAGATTCAACAATGGACCGGTTGAGGGCTACCGCCTTCGCCTGACCGCCGCTGGGAGCAACCGCACCCTGGAACCGGTGAGTTGGAGTACTCCCTCCCCACCCGAACCAAGATCCATGGTGAACTTCCTCCCTTTTTCAGTTAACTGCGCCGATGAGGAACAGCTTCGTGTTCTCCCAGCTGCAGGCGGGGACCAACTACACCCTGGAGCTGACCACTATCAATAAGCAAGGGGAGAGTCCTCCGGTACGGGCATCCGTGGTCACGCATCCTGCCCGGGAGCAGAAGCAGGCAAAGGAACTCACGGATGCGGTGCTGGTGGCTGGGACGAAGAGCGTCATCTGGCAATCCCTGGAGCCGGGCGGGGAGAGCTCTGTGGTGTATCAGTCGGAGGCGGTGCTGGTGGACATGGCCTGGTCGCAGCAGGAGCAGATTCTCTGGCTAATGGACACCTACGGGCAGGTGTTGAGGTGAGCAATTCCCGGAGAGCCAACAGCAATCCCCTCAAGATCAACGTGGTTCCCCTCCTTTCAGTTTGAAGCTGCATGCGGGTGAGCTGGTGGCCCCCATCCAAAAGATACAACTGGACTTGGGCAATGTGTCCGCCAGTGAGGATTGGATTCCCCGCAAGCTCAGCTTCGACTGGCTGCAGCAACGCCTCTTCTTTGCCCTGGAGAACACCACCAAGGGAGTGGCTCCCAAGTTCCATTTGATCAGCACGGATCTGGAGGGGGGAGAGGCTCTGCGATTGGGCAATCCCCTCGAGCATCCGGTGCAGCAAATGGAGGTGGACGCCCTCAACGGTTGGATCTTCTGGCGGGATGACTTCGACTTGTGGCGACGGAATCTCAAAGGAGGGAACAACCTGCGCCTGGCCAGGATCAGCGAGCCGGGCTGGTTCATCCTCCGTCCCAGGAACTGGCTCATCCGCCTGAGCCTGCCCCAGGAGGAGACGATGCTGGTGCTGAGCTACGACGGGGAGTTCAAGGAGGCACTGCCTCTGGGCCGCCATCCCGCGGGAGTGGGTTCCGCCTTCGCGATGGTGGGAGAGTCAACCCTAATCCTACCCCAGGCCAGGCAATTAACCCTCGTTGATAACTCCACCGGCCAGGGTGTGGCTGGCAAGTGGCCCCTTAGGAACCTGGTGGACACCTGGGGCCTGATCCTCCTGGTGCCGGATAACCAACCACTGAGTACCTCCGGCGGAAGACCCCGCCATCTGAGGGCTCTCCTGGGTGCCCAGTCGGCGAAGATCGAGTGGCTGGAGCCGGAGAGGAATCCCTATCAGTTCTCAGGGACTCCTAGTGGGTGGAGCTACGAGCTGGAGGTCCTGGACGTGGCCAGCCAGAGTGTGTTCAACATCCGGAATATCCGCGGACCCTTCTTCGGCCTGCAGCGCCTCCAGCCGGACAATCTCTACCAGCTGAGGGTGCGGGCCATCAGTTCCGATGGCGACCCGCGGGAGTGGACACCTCCGCTCTCCGCCCGCACCTGGCCATTGGGTCCGCATCGCTTCCGCTGGACCAACATGCAGGGCCATCTCTTCGTCACGGACGAGCTGGGCGAGGGTGGGGAATCGCAACCAGGAAGCTTGAGCTCCGTGCCCGGACCAATGCACCTGGTCAACGAGAGCATCGGTTACTATGTCAACGAGGACGGGCAGCTGAACTGCATCAACCTGCTGAACAAGGAGCAGAGTGGGCGATGTGCTCTTCGCCGGCATCTCGACCAGGTGGGATCGGTGGCCTACGATTGGAGGAGCGGTAGGATCTACTGGACGGATCTCGCCCGGCACTGTGTGGTGCGCATGGATCCCTGGAGCGGATTGCGCGAACTGCTCCCCATCTTCGAGGCCCGCTTCCTGGATCTGGATCCCAGGTATGGGCATCTCTACTATGCCACGGAGAACCAGATATTCCGGGTCGGAACAGGAGGCAATCCGGACTCGGAGTCGGTGGCCTACCCTCGGGTGAATGGCTTGGAGGGAAAGATAGCTTCCTTTGTGCTGGACACGCAGCTGGAGCAGCTCTACTGGCTGGTCTCGGGCTCCTCCTCAGTTCGCCTCTACCGCTCCCCGTTGATGGGCCAGGTTGGTGAGTCTCCGCTGCAGTTGCTCACCCAGGTGAGAGGCTGCTTCCAGGCTATTCCAACTAGCCTGCAGTTGCTGAAACCGCTCGGAGCCCTGGTCTGGCTGGAGAAGAACGGAAAGAGGGCAAGATTGTTGCGTTTAGCAGCTCCCGAGGAGGCCATGCTCCTGGTCACCCCAGAGGGAGCCAAGCCGGCTTCATCTGTGCAACTGCTGGAGGATCTGGAGCCTCCTCCGCTGGACAGTGGTGTAGTTCCCCAGGCAGTGGCCCCGGACTCTATTCGCTTTGACGAGGGCCACTGGGATGACCTGCATGTGAGGTGGCAACCCTCTCTGGTTGGTGGCAACCATAGCGTTTCCTACCGCGTGCTCCTGGAGTTTGGCCAGCGCATCCAGACCCTGGATGTGGGCACTCCCTTCGTCCGGCTCACTCAACTCCCGCAGGCGCAGCTCCAGCTGAGGATTAGCATCACCCCGCGCACTGCCTGGCGGAGTGGAGCCACCACCAGGGTGCAGTTGACCACTCCGCCCGCGGCTCCAACCCAGCCTCGAAGATTGAGGGTCTTCGTGGAGCGCCTCTCCGCTCCTCTGAGGGAGTCCAACATTAGTGCCCTCCTCCGCTGGGACGCCCCGGAGCAGGGCCAGGAGATGCCGGTCCAGGCGCTGGAGTACCACATCAGCTGCTGGCTGGGATCGGAGCTGCACAGGGAGATGCGTCTCAATCAGAGCGCCCTGGAGGCGCGGGTGGAGGAACTGCAGCCGGACCAGACCTACCACTTCCAGGTGGAGGCGCGGGTGGCCTCCACTGGGGCAGCAGCCGGAGCGGCCAGCCACGCCCTGCACGTCTCCCCGGAGGTTCAGTCCGTGCCCCGTCTGCTCTACGCCAATGCGGAGTTTATCGGGGAGTTGGACCTGGACACGAGGAACCGGAGGCGTCTCGTTCACACGGCCAGTGCGGTGGAGCACCTGGTTTCCATCGAGGGGGAGCAGCGCCTGCTGTGGGTCAACGAGCACGTGGAGCTGCTCACCCATGTGCCCGGCTCCACGCCGGCGAAGCTGGCCAGGATGCGGGCGGAGGTGCTCTCCCTGACGGTGGACTGGGTCCAGAGGGTGGTCTACTGGGCGGAGCTGGATCCGGCCACTGCCCCCCAGGCGGCGGTGCTGCATCGTCTCGATCTCTGCCGCTTCGAGGGGAAGATCCTCCAGGGAGAGCGGGTGTGGAGCACGGAGCGGGGCTGGCTTCTGCGGGATCTGGTGGCCCTGCCCCACTCCAGCTCCCTGCTCTGGCTGGAGTACGAGCAGAGTGCCCCAAGGTTGGGCCATCTGCGGGGCAGGAATCTCACAGATGGATCCGCCCTCAAACTGGTCACCCAGTTCCCCCTGCTGAGGATGTACTCGGGGAGTCTGGAGCCGGGGGCGGAGACCCTCAACCTGGTGGATCAGCAGGGCAAGCTCTGCGTCTACGACGTGGCCCGTCAGCTGTGCACGGCCAGCGCTCTGAGGGCACAGCTGAGTCTCCTGGGGGAGGATTCCGCGAGTGCTCTTAACCTGCAGCTGGCCCAGGATTCGGGCTATCTGTATGCCCTGAGGAATAGCAGCATTCGGGGGTATGAACGGAGGCGCCAGCAGATGGAGTACTTGGTGGAGCTGGAGCCGGATGAAGTGCGTCTGATGCTGGCCCACTACTACCAGGAGTATCCGGAGAGGAGCTGCCTGCTCCTACCCTCTGGGGGGGGATCCCTGCTGGAGGAGTACCAGTGCGAGGAGCAGTACTGCTGGGTGAAGCTTCCCCTGCTGACCGCCTCCAAGGAGTGCCTCCTGCCCATTCCGGGTGTGAGGTACCAACTGAATCTCACCTCTTGGACGGGGGATGGGGATCAGCAGGAGGAGCGCCTCCTCAAGCAGTGGGTCGTGAGTGCGGGGGAGACCCTGAACATCACCAATCTCCTGCCCTTCACCCGATACCGACTGAAGGCCATCCTGAGCAGCTACTACCAGATGAGGCTGGGACTGAGCACCCTGGAGCTCGATCCTCTGGAGATCCTCACCGCCAGCGGGACTCCCTCGGCTCCGAGGAACTTCACTGCCCGGGTGGTCAGTCCCAGCGAGGTGGAGGTCAGCTGGTTGCCCCCGGAGCAGCTGCGCAGCGAGAGTGTCTACTATATGCTCCACTGGCAGGCGGAGGAGCTTACTGAGGCGGAGGAGAACGAGGTGTTCACCGCGGACCAGGAGCGACGCATGGAGTTGTCTGGCAGTCACCGCTTGACGGGATTGAGGCCGGGAAGCAACTACCGCGTGTGGGTCCTGGCCCATGCCACGCCCCTTAAGGCCAACAGCAGTGGGTCTCTGCATGTGAGGAGCTTCTCCCAGCTGCCGGATCTGCAGCTCCTCGAGCTGAGTCCCTACTCCCTGACCCTCACCTGGCCGGGCACCCCGGATCCGTTGGCCTCCCTCTTCCTGGAGTGCCGCTCCCAGGGGGAGCAACTGCGTCGCAATGTGGCCGGGAATCACTCGAGGATGGTCCTGGAACCGCTGCAACCGCGCACCCGCTACCAGTGCCGCCTGCTCCTGGGCTACGCCGGTCTCCCGCCGGGATCTGCCTTGTACCAGGGCTCTCCGGAGCACTACGAGACCCTGGGCGATGCTCCGAGTCAGCCGGGAAAACCCCAGTTGGAGCACATAGCAGGGGAGGTGTTCCGGGTGGTCTGGACCCCAGCCCGGGGTAATGGAGCACCCATTTTGCTTTACAACCTAGAGGCCCTTCAGGCCAGGACCGATGTCCATGGCAGGCGGAGAAGGAGAAGGCGGAGGAGTGCCGTGAGCGATGGCTCCGTGGAGGAGTTGCCCTGGGCCGAGGAGCCGGCGGTGATGGAGGACCGATGGCTGGACTACTGCAACACCACGGAGTTGAGCTGCCTGGTGCGGAGTCTCCACACGAGCAGGTTGCTTCTCTTCCGGGTGCGGGCCCGGAGTCAGGAGCACGGATGGGGTCCTTATAGCGAGGAGAGCGAGCGGGTGGCGGAACCTTTTGTGTCCCCGGAGAAGAGGGGATCCCTGGTCATGGCCATCATTGCTCCAGCTGCCATTGTCTCCAGTTGTGTGTTGGCTTTGGTTCTGGTGAGGAAGGGTGAGTCCTTCGGGGGTAGTTAATAGATCCAGGATTCATATGATTCCCCTCCCTCCCATTCCAGTTCAAAGGCGGCGTCTGCGCGCCAAGAAACTGCTCCAGCAGAGCCGTCCCAGCATCTGGAGCAACCTGTCCACTCTGCAGACCCAACAGCAGCTGATGGCGGCCAGGAACAGGGCCTTCTCCACCACCCTGAGCGATGCGGACATCGCCCTGCTCCCCCAGATCAGTTGGAGTCAGCTGAAGCTCCTCCGCTTCCTGGGCAGCGGTGCCTTCGGAGAGGTGTACGAGGGGCAGCTCCAGACGGAGGACTCCCCAGAGCCCCAGAGGGTGGCCATCAAGGTGGGTTGGGGAGGGGTCTGACCCGGATCTTATACTTAACCCTTTGCTAATCCCCTCCAGAGTCTGCGCAAGGGCGCCAGTGAGTTTGCCGAGCTCCTGCAGGAGGCCCAACTGATGAGCAACTTCAAGCACGAGAACATCGTCTGCCTGGTGGGGATCTGCTTCGACACGGAGTCCATCTCCCTGATCATGGAGCACATGGAGGCGGGGGATCTGCTTAGCTACCTGCGCAATGCCCGGGCAACATCCACCAGCCAGGTGAGGTTCTTCCCGGGGATTAAAGGAATATCTCACGAAAGTTATCCTCTAGGAGCCGCATCCTGCCCAAGGACTCTCCCTCTCCGATCTGCTGTCCATGTGCCTGGATGTGGCCAATGGCTGCAGCTACCTGGAGGAGATGCACTTCGTCCACCGCGATCTCGCCTGCCGCAATTGCCTGGTCACGGAGACAGCGGGATCGGGAGGATCAGGAGGACGCACGGTGAAGATTGGGGACTTTGGTTTGGCCCGGGACATCTACAAGAGCGACTACTACCGCAAGGAGGGCGAGGGCCTGCTCCCCGTCCGCTGGATGGCCCCGGAGAGCCTCGTCGATGGACTCTTCACCACCCAGTCGGACATCTGGGCCTTTGGAGTCCTCTGCTGGGAGATCCTTAGCCTGGGACAGCAACCATATGCGGCGAGGAACAACTTCGAGGTGTTGGCCCACGTCAAGGACGGGGGACGCCTCCTGAAGCCCGCCAACTGTCCCGAAAAGCTGTGGGTTATGCACTGAGAAAAAATGTATTTATATTTATTATTTATCCCAATTTCCACCAGTTACTCCCTGCTCCTGCTGTGCTGGCGCACTGATCCCTGGGAGCGTCCCAGTTTCCGGCGTTGCTACAACTCACTCCATGCCATCGGCACCGATCTCCGGCGCAGCCAGATGGCCTCCAGTTGCTGCGTGGAGGTCACCGCCCGCTCCGAGCAGCAGAAGGTGCGTTTCGACGAGGAGCTGGAGCCGGAGCAGGAGGGCTTCTCCCTCAAGGAGGTCAATTCGGGCAGTAATCCTCTGAAGGAGCAGCAGCTGTACGCCAACGAGGGCGTCTCCCGCCTCTAGAAGTTACCTTCTCCTCCTCCTCCCCCACACACACAACTTGTCTCAAAAAACTCTAGCTTTCCATTTAAACCTAAGGACCTAATTTAATTTGTATAAACTCGAGTGCACGAAAATGTTCTCAGTGTAGCTGAATGAAAATTTTAATTTCGTCTGCAATGCAAATTCTAGAAATTTCTTTGTGATTTGTGATTTTCCTCCTCCCTGCCTCCCTGCCCCTTGGCATCATTTAATTTTTGTGTGTTGTCCGAAAAGTAGGCTTTGAAGGAATGCTTTTTCAATCGAAATGCTTAGAATTCCCAACCAGTTGTAGCCCCTCCCTGACCAAGTAGACACAATCTCCAACCTCAAATCACGCTCCACTCGAACGTCTGAGTTATCCTTCATTCTTGGGTTCTCATCTTCAATTTTGTTTGCGATGGCTTTCGGATGTACAAAGTCCACCATCCATCGGATCGTTTTTTTATTTTCTATTTTCGTTTGAGTTCTTGTTTTAATTGTTGGTTTTTGATTCTCTTGATTCTCTTGAGTGCGGTGGCCCGTAGACGCACAAAATCCACCGTCGAGGGGCAGTTTTTGCTACCGATGCGGCATGTTTTATGAAATAACTGTTGATGTTATTTATAAAACAATTTTGATCAATAAATTTTAAACCTGCCTTGCGGCTCTAAAAATAGCTCCAACTAATCAGGCGGAGCAGGGGAAACAACCCCCCAAAAAAATAATATATAAAAGAAAATAAAACCTTAAAGGAATACCTCCTTTCGAGGAGAGCACGCACGCTCGCACACACACAGTGCCTGTCGTTTGTATACGCACACCACACGCGCGTTCCCGCAAACATGCAGATTTGTCAAATGTTTTGACAAACTTTTACCCAGCTCCTCTGCTCCGGGTCCTGCTCCTCGGATCGCATTACACAAAGAACTAAGGGAAGGCAGGGGCGTAGGGCAGGAGGAGGAGATAAATCAAAAATTGTAAATAGCAGCACATAAATCGATTACCTTGCCAGGAGAGACGAACATAAATAAACCATTTTTAATATGCGAATAAGCAGCTTTTTCATTTTTTTTTATATTATTTTATTTTACCCTTTGAATGAGGAGTTCCTAAGTCGATTCTTCAAGTTTGTCTTGTTTTTATTTTTATTATTTTATTTTATTCAGAATGGCTTGGGATATGTTCCATCGCTTTGGGATAACCTCTGATTGAGTTAACTTTGAGTTAGCAAAACTTTGCTTTTCTCATAAATATTATTTTTTTTTTATATTGATTTTTATTATTTTATTTTATTCAGAATGGCTTGGGATATAATCCAGCGTTGCGACATAACCTCTGATTGAGATACTTTGATTTAATATTACATTAATTTGATACAAAACAGTAACCAAAACTCCTTTGGTTTCTCATAAATATTAAATATTTTAAAATTACTCGGAATTAGTAATAAAGTAACAATATATATTTATTTTAGCACAAAAAATAAAATATTCCTCATTGAGAAATAAATGCAATCATATTTTGTATTTTATATTAATTTGTTATCTGGTTTACTTTTGGAAAGATGCAACAAAAAACAAAGCTTATTTAATTGCAAAACATACAACAGAAATTAGTTAAATATTTTTTTAATAAGAATAGGCATTTAAAACAAATAAATATATTTCACCATTGTTTTGGTTGAAAGAATAAATTATTTCCCATTGAGAAATATGAATTTAATCTCCTTTTATTTTACTTTAATTTGTAATCCCCTTTTAATAACAAAAAAGTTCAACAAAAGGATTAAGCTTACCTAAATTAATTTGATTTGAGTATTTTTTAATAACTTTGAATTAGAAAAGGCATTTAAAATTCACCTAAATCTCGTCCTTTTTGCTTATGCCAACTAAACTCTGGATTTTTTTTTATTGTTTTTGCTGGCTTCAAGGTGACTTGCCATTGATTTCGCTTATTATTATGGCTGTAATTTTTTCGTTGTTGCCGGAGCACTGAGCAGGGGCGTGCAGGGGGGTGCAGGAGAGGATGGGGAGCTGCTCCAACCCCCAATATTGGCAAGGTGCTCTGTGGGAGCTTTTGGAGCGCGGCAAGGATTTAATTTTATTGGCCTGGGAGGTCTGGGTTCCTCGGTTCCTCGGTTCCTGGGGGTCCTTTGCCTTCGCTGACTTATTGTGCTGATATGATTAAGTGGTTCGCTGACTCCGGTTCCGGCTTTATGACAAGTGCAGAGCGGATCCCGGGGATTGGGAATTACCTGGCTTTTGGCAGTTGATGGTGCATGGTGACGTGGCGACGGCTTGTCTAAAAATTCCACAATACGGGGCCCCTTTAAGTTGGCTCTTTAAATTCCGCTTTGATTCGATTTCATTTGGAAAGTTCAAGTGCTCCTCCTCCTCCTGGGACTCCTCCTCCTCCTCCTCCTCCGCTTAGCTGACACAATTGATTGAAATTAGATGAGCTTTTCATAATACAAGCCCTAAGCCGCAGTTTCTCCCATCCTCCTCCCATCCAGGATGTGTGCGTGTGCGTTTTCCATTAAGTCCGACCCTCTTTTGCCCGAAGAACTACCCTGGAGCGGGAGGAGTGGACTGGGGATGGCAGGTAAAAGTTTTCCCGGACTCCGGAGCAACGCTAATATCCCTCAAGTTGCCACCGACTTTGTGCCAAATTGGTTATTAAAAGAGTCAACTAGTACGAGCCAGAAATAAATTGAGAGAGGCCACGGCAACCGCGCCGGGAATTTCCCCAGCAGTTCGAAAATAATAATAAAAAAATCTGGATGCTGCACCTGCTCCTGCTCTGGATCCTGCTCCCCCTCCTGCCCCACAAGATGACTGCCTTCCCTTGTCCCACATCGATTGCTCGAGTGCATTCAACGGGGCGAAAGTATTTCAAAGTATTTCAACAATGTGTTTTCCACACATGCCGTTGCTGCCACGCCCCTTTTCCCGCCTCTGCCCCGCCTCCGGAGGGGGGGCAAAAGTTGATGAGTTTCGATAAATTCGAAATTAATTTTGATAGTTGGAAATTGCTTCGACACAAATAAATCCCCCAAAAGTAGACTCCTGCAATTGAAATTCCACTTGACTTCCATTTGGGAGCTCGTGTATGGATTTGGTTTATTTGAGAAGTAGCTCTGCTTAATGCTACAAATAATCGCAATTATATAGTGCTTGAATTACAAAAATATTTATATAATTATGAATTATTTTTTAGGTTTTTTTTAGGGGAATCTACAGTCTTAGTTGACTTAGAATTGTTTAATAATAGTTATTTTATTTTTATTTTACCAAAAGAAACACTACAAAGAAATTGCAAGTGTTTGAATTAAAATATATAAATAATTATTATTTGTTTTTACAGCATTTTTGTATGGGTTAAGTTGCAGTACAATTTATTTATCATATTTCAGTATTTTAATAGATTTATTTATATTTCTCCAAAAGAAATGAACGTTTTTATAATGGCTATAAAAAATGTTTTTTTAATGTTATCGGAGATCAACTGATTCAATTAAATTATTTATTCATTAATAATTATTTATGAATCAGTTTAAAGTTAATATTGAACAAAGTAATTAATTTCGAAATAATATTTTCCATTTTCCATGCTCCCCACAATTTCGAAACTAGTTTGAAATTGAAAATTTCCCATTGCACAACGAACAAAAAAAGGTGAAAGTGTTTGGTCATGAAAGAGATGGCATGCACTCTATACCCATCTCGCTCTAATCAAATGTTCTGCAAGCAAGAGGAGGAAGAACAAGAAGAGGAAGGTCATTAGGAGCTCTTCGAACTAATTGAGTAATTTGCTCACCTTGATTGCTTCCGAGGGGAGTTGGGTAAGTTGTCAAGTAACTTGCGACACGTGCAGCACAAACACACACACACACACACACTGACAAGCCAGCCCAAGCACTCACACAGATACTCACACATACACACACACACACACAGAAGCCTGCACCGCCATTTGCTCGTTCATTATTTCGCACTAATTAACGTTTCGCGACAAAAGGTGGCGCTTTATTTTTACAACTGCAACTGGGTTCCACATCTGCTCCTCCAGTGCAACTGCTGCTGCTGCACTGAGAGAAATTGCTAAGAGTGTAATGTAAACAGAGCCTGATTTTAGAGTAACTGGTAGCTATGGTAACTGAATTATATAAATTGTAATTGATTTTATTATTCAACAAATTAATTCGCGAATTTAGTTTGTGATATGAAATTATTAAAAAAAGTTTCAAGTTTTTTTATGACAAATAATAATCATTTCTATAACTCAGTGATTTTAATTAATTTTTTTTTATATTTTACTTACAATATATTTTTTAATAAAGTTTAGAAAAATAATCGAATTAATTTGGATTGATTAATAATGATTATAATTCCTTTAGCTTTAACTTTTTTAGCGATGAAGCAGGCATAGTTTAGTATTGATTTATTTATCTCAGTGTACTCCAGCAGCTGCAACGGTATTGCTGCCTCTTGAGCCCCACTCGAGGGGGCGGGCTGCGCCTTAATTGCTGTTTATGAGCGGGTTGGCCCAGTAATTAAACAATTTCTTTTGGCCCGGCTAAAGCGGGTGGACCAAGAACCAGCCCAAGAGCCAGTACCAGGAGGAGAGAGAACCAGGAGCAAAACCCACCCAGAAAACACACACACATTCGGGTTAAATAGAATAGGAAAAAAAAAACAAACATCGTTCTTATTGAGATATACAAGTTGACAAATAAATTAGCAAATTGTGTGAGTATATGTGTGTGTGTGTGGCGTCTAAGAAGGGTTAAAAGGCATCCTCGGCTATCGTTGTGGCTCCCACCGCCCCCATCCTCTGTTCGTCCTGCCATCTGCAGGATGTCTAGTCCCGGACAATCCTTGCCTGCTTCGCTGCATCCCAATCGATGTAGTCCGGCGCCGCTCCTGGCCTTTTGCACTTGTATCTCAGCTTGCAGCACTCCGGAAAGGGTTCGCCCGGATGGATGCGCTCTCCGCGGTTGCACTCCTCGAAACGGGCCTTGCCGCATCTGCAAGATACAATTTTATTAAAGGAAATAAGGTCAACATAATAAATAAATATAAATAATATAATATATAATTGAAATATTTAATAAAATGAT
>JAJJHY010001290.1:10553144-10563998 GCA_021224005.1 Drosophila setifemur
TAAAATAATTGTTCATTTCAATTCAATTTTGTTAAAGTTATTTTTTTCTACAAAAAAAAAAAAAAATATTTAATTCTTTCATTTTTATATAATATTCACAAAGGTATTTTCGAAATATTTCAATAACCCTTTAATTATCTTTTGTCTGACTGATTTACCCTATAAAATCAATCAAATGCTATATTCTTTATCTTGATATAAAATACAAATGGAAAATATTCAAAAAGGATCGGGATAATTTACCCATTTAATTTTGACTTTTTTTAAACTGATTTTTCCCAAAAATAAAAAAACAAATATAAAATTCTTTCAGCTTCTATATTATGTAAAATTATGAATTTTTTAATATTTCAATTACTATTTAATACTGATTTTTCCCAACCCACTCAACATACAAATCATAGCTTTTATAATACTTTCCAGATCAATACCAATTTCTCCCAGTGTGGTAATTTTATTAGAGAGCAGGAGCCGTTGGAACCGAACAAAAAAAAAGGAGGAGGCAGGCAGGCAGGCAGATGGTGGGGCATGCAACCCACACAACCGCATGCGATAATTTATCAATTGGCATCAATTTAGGGGACATACACAGACACACAAAAACCCGTGTCATTTCTTCAGCCGCCAGTTTGTTTATTTGCGTATTTGTTTATTTGTTTATTCGGACTCTTTTGCTGTAGTATTTGCTGGCGGATTCGCTAGCGATTTTCGGCACTCACTCGCGGTTAAAACCGCGCCGAGACATCCACGCAGAGCAGCCGGAACCGAGGCAACCGCCGGCCAACGCAAAGTCACTCCATGGCAGGCTCCGATTCAGTTCCACTGCTACTGCCACTTCCAGAACCAGACCCCAGCTGGGACTCCGATACCGAGTCCGATTCCGGCGGTTGTGTTTACGATTGTTGTGAAATGGCCAATGGATCGGCAATAGAAACGAGAACTGACCAAAGAAAATCAACGTCAACAATTGCAATACAGACGCGGAAAAGCACAACAACCATAGCATTTGTATTGCTATTAATTCTCTGCTGTTTATGTGATTACAACTATGGAAGTATGTACTCACAGTCACCCGATCCCTAACCCAATCTTGAACCCAATACCCATCTCCATCCCCAACCTCTTTTAGATCAATTTTTGTTTGTATATTTTTTCAAGTGGGTGTTCTTTTTTTGTGTGCCATTATTAATGGAATTTGAGTGTATTGATGTCGCGTGACGTCATCAGAAGAAGTGAGAAACTGCGTTGCTCATACGCCATGTGGCCAATCATGGGAATTGGTTAAGTGATGCCAGAACTACCAAAAAAGAATATAATTGATAATCCAAGGCTCTGTTTGAGTAAAGTGAACTGTCCGACATTTTAATTTTAATACTTTGTTGTTTAATGGATGTAAAAGTGAACCCAAATAGGGTATTAATTTTTAAGGGCCCTAATCTCTGAGTCCAGCAACTGCAAATACCTGCAAAAAGCTTTGCCTAAATGTATATTTATTTGTAAATGGTTGATTGCCTAATCCCGGAGAAGAGCGAGAGCGAGGCCAACTAAATGAAATGGGAGGGAGCTCAATCCTAATTGGCATTCGAAGTTGTTGCGCAGGAAAGGACTATAGCTGAAATATAAACACAAACACAAACACACTGTACAGTGTGCTATAACAATAATGGATATGTGTGTGCTTCTTGCACTTGCAGGCTGGGCATCGCAGTGCTGGAGGAAACACAATTCCGGCTCGATCCAAACGCCAGATGGCGAATTTAAGCGACCCTTCGGTATACTCTGCACATATCGCTGCTTCCTCTGGTTTCCGCCAATGTAAGTTGTGCAATCACTCACTCACCCACTCAACCATTCACCCACTCATCCACTGGAAGCCATTGGCCACCCACTGCCATTGAAATACTCTCGCACATGCAATTTGGAATTTATGCATGCCTCTGTTATTTTGTAGTGTGAATTGCATTTTAAAATAAACTTGTTTGGCTTTTGCTTGGGGTTTGCTTTTCGGACTTGAGCTGCGGGGCTCCACATACAGACACACACCGAATATCACGTATACGTAGCATGGCACTTCCATATATATATGTATATATACACACATCTGAATGTTTGAAGCATTTGAATTGCATAACAATTAAAATAGCTAGCAGCGGAACTGAGCAAAGAGTTTCGCTTTGGCTCGCCTCCTCGGAGTGCTCCGCTTTTTTGCTGTTTTGTCAATGGAATAAATATTTCATCAGCGACTCCGTGCTCACCATGAATCACCAGCAGGAGCAGCAGCACCACTGCATCCAAACTGTGTGTTTGCCTTTTGAATTGTTCATTTTGTTTTTGCTTGCAGTTATCCGTACTGCGAATTCATATTCGATCTGCGATTGTCGAGGCACTTCACCTCGTTCCCGGACTGCTACGAGATCCGCTGCAACGAGACCTTCTCCTTTTTCGGCAAGGAGCCCCACTACTGACATCGCTTCGATGGCTTCGATGTAATCCTCCTCGAGCTTCTGCACTCCACCTGACGCTCCTACTCCTCCTCCTACTCCTGCTCCTCCTTTTTTTATTCGAGTATTTCCTGTGAGTTGTATGCTTCAATAAATATGGGTTACTGCATAAATCATTGTCTTTCTTAAAAGTACTACTAAACACTACAATTAATTATGTTTAATTTAAAATAAATACCAAACAAATCCTTCAAAATAACTAAGAAGATTCCTTACCCAACTAACAGTCAAGGAGTCATTAATTCAGATTGCTTTCGAATCCTGACCATCCAATTCCCAAGGTGTTATGATGAATTGTCCTTGCCACTCGGAAGCCACTTGGATGTGGAGTGGTTCTGGGTGGTGTTCATTGCCTTTGTGCCTGGCTGCAGGCAATTTCCTTCACTTTCCCTTTCGCCCAGGCTTTTAGTTTATTTCCGGTTCCGTAATAAAGGACAAGCGAGCAAATAAACAAAGGGCATGGGACAGATCCTGGTCCAGGCACCAGGACACCCAGGACACCCCGCACACAGGAGTGCCTAACCTCATTCAATTCGCAAATATTTGCATACAAATTAGCATTCTAATTGACTCGGGCCCAAAAATAAAGTAACCAGCTGGGCCTTGGGGCCCAGACAAGGACCTCATCCTCCCCTCCCTAAAAAAAATAAACAAAAAAAATTAGAACTGATCTGCATCTGATTGGGGAAACATCCTCGCGAGGTAAAATGTCCATTGTCTTGGCGAAAGGCGGCCTCCTGCGATGATTACAATTCCTACACCGAGAGGAAAACTTACATAAACCTATTAAAAATATTGCAAGATATTTAATTCATATTATTTTCTTCTAATTATTAATCTAGAAAAATGTTCTTCAAGAATTGTTTGTTAATTTGATAATTAATTTATGGTATTTTAGTTTTAACCCATTTATTTCCCAGTGTATTTGTCTCACTTTCCTAATGCCTAGCCGCTCGAGTTAATTGTTTGCTTAGTGTCATAAAAATACAGTTTACGCCTTTCGCAACAACACGTACAGATGTATCTCACGCCCCACTGGAGCACCACAGGAGGTCTTCAGTTGGCCAGGTCCACAAAGGACTCCGCCTCCTTCAGGTACACTGGGACACAGAAAACAGTTAACAAAAAATGTAAATAATTTAAATTCCCTAGAAAATATAATATTTGTATAATATATTTTTATTAAGATTACTAAATAACAAATTGAATTTATCAGTTGAAGATTTTTTTATTACTCCTTGAAACCACAATTTATATAACCAACCCACTGTGCTCCGGTCTTAGTGGAATTGGCCAAGCGGAAGGGGTTGGGGAATGGGTTCAGGGGGTGAGAGATTTGGGGCCATCAGGGGCTGGAGTGGGTTGGTTGAGTGGATAACAGCCACGTGCAAACAAAAGGTCGGCGCAGACAATGTTGTCGCTGGAAAACTTTTAACTTTTACAAACTTAATTGTTGCCTGCTCTAAATATAACGCAGCAGGATCTGTGAGCGGTGTTAGCGGAGGGTGGGGGGTGGTGGTGGGTGGTACCAGGTGGGTGGTGGGTGGTGGTTCATGGTCTCTATGAAGTGGGTGGTGGTGGGAATCGCCTTTGTGTACTGGTGCTGGAATTTATGGCACTTGACTGTTTAAAGCCATATTTAATATTTTCACAATGGAAAATTAATGGAAATATTCCGGAGTCCGGAGGGTTAGAAAAGAATTCACAACTAAACAAAAAAAACAAGGTAGAAATAATAAATCTAATTTAACTTTGTGCTTTAAAGTGTAAAATCTGTTGCTCACTCACCTCGGATATACGTATATTCAATTTCCAGCAGCAGGATTAGCCCCAACTTTTCACTAACATCTGCTCGGAGCAGTTGGGCTGCGGCTGGGAACCTGTAAATGGATAAACACCGAGAGGGATGAACCGGGCAACTGCATCCTCCGATGGCGGGATGGAAAGTAAAAGTTTCATCTCGGCCTTCTCGAATCGCTGCACGCACTAATACTCCAAAACTTTGGCCCGGAGCCGCAAGAAAAAATCCGGAGAAAAGCGGGGAAAATCGGGGGAAAAGCGGGAAAATGAGGGGAAAAAAAAAACACTCACAGAGTGTGCGAGTAAACGCAAGGGAAGTGGAAAACAAAATTTTTGAAAACTTCGACTGGCAGTTGGAGGACTCGTTGGGGAGTTTCCTTCGACTGGGCAGGGGGACTCTAGAGTCGTCCTCCCCCCCTCCAGGAATAAGAGACGCTGCAGCGTTTTATTTATACTCGGTCGTATACTTTCAACTGTCTGAGAATCGTATAAATAATTTCTTGGCTTCTTTTCTTTGCCCATTTTTGAAGCATGCACTAACGAAAATGATTACAAACTTTCCCCAAATGACATCGTAAAAAGTTAAATAAGTTTCCAGCTTCCAGCAACTGCAGCATCGAGGCCAACAACAATAACAGCAACAACAACAACAACAACAGTGGGCAAAACGACACGATAAGTGCTAGCAAATTCCATGCGTAATTGCATTCTGAATATTTATTTGGCAGAGTTGAGTAGCAAACTGCTTCGTATTCTTCTCAGCCGATTACTTCGGCTCTCCTGCCTGCCAGTTAACTCTTCTCGGGGGATTTTCATAGCCTCCTTCCTTGCGACACACTCCTTCTCCTCCTCCTTCTCCTGCTGTTGCTCACATGGCGTATACGCAATGTGGTGCAGCAAAAAGTTTGAATTAGCCGGGGCCACGGCACCTGGCTTTCCCAGAAATCACCAAGGAGACGCTTTAATTTAATTTGCTAAGAATTTCCCTTTGTTCTTTATGTGCTTACTTTTAGCGGTTTTTGAATTAAACATATTTCTGGCTTTCCCATCAACTTTTGGAATCACGTATACGCAGCGTTGACTCCCGGGGGTGACGAGGGAAATATTGCATTTGACAGAAGCCCACCAAGGAGATTTTCTACTCTATATTAAATTTAATATTGTACAGGGAATCACTGGCAGGTGTCCTCTGTGTTTTTTACAAATTTACGCTTCTTTTTCGGGAGCGTCTTGGACAGCAGCAAACAAAGTTAAATAACACATTATTTTTCTAATGCATTGCAGAAGTTCTCGTTTTTTTTTGCCCCTGGAGGAGTTCAGCTGACATGATGCAGTTCTGGGAAAAAAGCTTTTAAGCTACTTACGACAACTTGAGAGGGTTCAGAGGGCATTGGGCAGGAGGAGGTCGGGAGGAGGCAGGTCCGGGGGTGGAGCTAAAGAGCAGCTAATGAGTTGACAGACCACGCCCCCACAACACGGGCGCAGAAAAGGAAAAACAGGGCAACAGGAAAGAGAAGGGACAAATGGCAGATGGCAAGAAACAGATGGGTTACAGGGAATATCCACTGATGTCTTCGGGAGGACTTCCTCCGTTGAACTTTGTCCTTGTGGGTCAAAGTGCGGTCAACAGTGAAGAAAAGGAGAACAGAAATGAGCTTAAAAAGGAAAGGAATATTCGATTGCAAATTTTAGAATCTTAAAGGGTTTAAGTTGAGAAATATATATTAAAAAAAATACATATAATTAGAAAACATTCTGAAATTAGGAAAAGCAAGTGCAAGTCAGGGATATATATCACTCAGTACTCCCTTGATATTGGATACATCGCAATTTCCTTTGGTGGCCCACATAACTTGCACTTGACATTAAAAACGATTGTTTGCAAAAACAAACGTTTATTATTATGACAAACTGTTGCGGTCCAATCTCGGCGTTTTGCGCCTATTTGTTTGTTTGGTTTCTCAACTCATCGCACATCGGATTAGATTGGGGATTGGGGGCATTAATCATGGGCGAGCTTGGAGCTTGGAGCGCGGACATGGACATGGATGGGCCTGGGTGAAACGCAAAATTTGCATTGCAATTTTATTCTTGATTTAATCAAGTGCCGTGGCACAAACGCCAATTTAACGACACACACACACACACACCCCGTCACACACTCACACACACACGCACACACAGACTCTGAACAATCAGGAGGCCGTCATACGTTGCGTATACGTAATGCCGACTAAATAATGCCCATGCCTCGGTCTGTGTGCCGTGGTGTGAGCTTAGCGCGTAGTTTGCACCCGCCAGCCGAGTCACCAAGTCACCAAGTCACCAAGCCACCGGTTCACTGAACAGCCACAAGAATCCCCGCAAGATGTGCCAGCTGGAGAAGATCGGGGTCCTGCTCTGTCTGGCCCTCGTCGCCCTTGTCGGTGTCCAGGGCTTTGGTCAGTTCCACATGAAGCACTACCAGCTGCAGCGCAACTACAATAACCAAGAGGACTCCAGCGAGAACGACAACAGTGTGCTACGTAAGTATTCGGTCCGCAAGGATTCGGTGTTTTGGGTGGGAGGAATATATAAAAATATACTTTTTTAATGAGAGAAAAGTTTTTTATTTAATTTAATGGAATATTTATTATGCTGTTTTTTTAAGTATATTATTATCAAAATTTGGACTTTGAATTATTTTATTTGTCGTGATAATTTATGTTAATTATTTATGCTAAAAAAATAATAAGATATTTGCTTATAATAAATACCATTCTGATGGAATAATTACGTAATACAATACAGAGATTTTTTGAAAATTTAATCTTGTATAAATTAATGCTTAAAATAATTAATAAATTTAATGTTGTGCCAATTGTATACTCACATTTTGTCCCAGTTGCAGGAAAATATATATATTTAATGGAAATAGAAATTATTATATATATATGACAGTATGAAATTTTAGGAACAATTTTAATTAAAATTAATGGTAATGGTATTTTAAAAATGTGACTTTGAATAATTATATATTTGTTTTTTATGCTTAAAAAATGATAAGATATTTTATAATAATAATTTCCATTACATAAAATAATACTGAAATTTTTTTTTGGAAATTTTAATCTTATACAAATCAAAGCGAAAAAATTCCTAAAAATTATTTAATGATTTAAATAATTGTATATTTTATACTCACACTTTGTCCCCTTTTGCAGGAACCTTCCGTCGCTGCATGTGGGAGCAGTCGAAGTTCCTGCCCCGCCGCCTCGTCCTGCTGAGCCTGTGCTCCAATCTCTTCTGCGAGAACAACCACATAGTGCCTCGCTCCAGGTCTATTTTCGTAGTGGAAAAAATGTCTAGGCCGAATGAGTAGTTGCAATTGATTCTAGCTAAGCATGCTTGCATCCACAACCGAATCCCTAGCCCCAACCCCAACCCCAAGCCAACTGCATGAACCCCATCCTCCGTAGAGGAGTTCCAAAGCCCCATAACTAATGCCCGGCCAACCGGTTCTTGAATCTCCTCCAGCTGCCTGGACATTCTGCCCGAGCAGTGCGAGCAGGGCGACGAGGAGGAGCTGATGTACAAGCCGTTCCCGGACTGCTGTCCGGTCTACTGCAACCTGAAGCGCCGGATGCAGCGGCTCCGCACCATGCATTTCCGGCACCGCCTGCTGCGCAATCTGCAGGATGGCTCCTCCGGGACAGGAGGGACCGGCTCCTCCGATGGGCCCACCAATTCCCTGCTCAGCGAGTTTGTCTACAACAACTACTAGAAGGGAACCAGGACGCTGGAGATGGGATCGGGGAATGTGGCCAATCAAATTAGGCTGCGGTTTTGTGAACTTGTCCACTTGTATTCCTGAATTATAGGCATTCTCTCGCCACTGCACTGGGCGAAAGAATGGGTCCTAAAAAACAAAGGAATAATAATAATTAACCTCTTCGCATTACTCTCCAAAATACAGAATTTTAAATAAGATAAATTAGGAATTTAATAATTAATTTATTGGAATTTCCACAAACTATTTCTTTAGTTTTTTCGAGTAGTGTTCGAGTTGAGTGGCTCTTTTTGTGAAGTCGCATCCTTCGAGTCCTGACTGTCACTCTTCTGGCCTGCGTCTAGACAGCCTCTCGAAAGGGTCGTCCGTCTCCAGGCCGATGGATTTTTTTTGTGTGCAGCTCCTCGAAGGCCGTGTCCAAGTAGCTCTGGCCCTTCTCTATCATTATGGGTTTGTTTTTTTCGGGGTTGGTGGGTTGTTCTTTCCAAGGAAGTGGGCGGGCGGCTATAAACTTGGGGGTTGGGGGAGTGGCTCGCATCCTGCTGCGCTGCTTCCTGTTTCCGCTTATCGTTTTAACACTTTTGCCGAGCAGATGCAGCTCCAGCTCCATCTCCAGAGCTCCTGCCTCTGTCTTCATTTTTATCTGCAAACAAGCAATAAATTTTATTTTAATAAGCAACACTTTTGATAGCCAGCTCGGTGCTGAGCACAGCATTCTCCTCCTGGGTCCTGGGTCCTGGCTCCTCGCTCCTCGCTCCTGCCTCCTTGTTTGTCCTTGTCCTGGCTGTCGCTGGCATCCTTGCTCTGCTGCGCTGAAGTAAATACAAAGGATACTCGGCATCATCGGCGCACCGTTGCCTGCCATAATGTTGCGGTCCAGAGCAGCAGCTGGAGCAGGAGCAGGAGCGTCGAATCCAACAGGGTCCTTGGTCCTTGATATTTCTTATTTTTTCAGATTTTTAATAAGGAAAAATCTGAACAAATTATGAAAGTATTTAATTGCTGGCATGGATAAATATTAAAGAATTTTTCACTATAAAAAGTGTTAGTTCAAAAGTAAAATTGCAAATTATATCTTGCAATTGTATTCAGAATGAGATTGGTCCCGGATATTTAGTATTTTTATTTTTTGTAAATATAAAAGATTGATTTACCATTAAAATTATTTTTGGTTCATATTCTACGAATATTTGTACATAATTTTCATTCTCTAAAATAAATAGTTACATCCAAAAGTAATATTATTTCAAGAGTGTTATTATTTATATATTTTAGCTATTTTTGAATAAAGTATTAAGAGAATGGTACCTAAAAAAATATCAAAAGAATATAAAAACTTGCTTGGATAAATATTATAGATTTTTTTACTATGTCAATTACATTTGGTTATAATTCTGTGAACACTCATTTTTAATTTTTCTCTAAATTAAATAAAAATAAAATAATTACTATCAAAAGTAGTATTATTTCAACATCAAAATTTAATATATCAGCTATGAGCACTTGCTTATAATTATTATAATAAATTAAATCAGTGACAATTATTTAAATTAAGAAATAGGAAATATATAATTCTTACACAAAATGTAAGAAACAATGAAGTAAGACCACTTAAAAAATCTCCTCAATGCAATTTACTGATATAAAAAAAAACAAATCCAACTGATTGCCCGCCAATCGACTGTGAGGAAAGCTGTTCTGGAGGTCCTGGAGGTCCTGGAGATCCTTTTTTGTGGTCGCAATAAGTGAAGAAATCACAATGAGAGTGAGCGAATGGGAAATTGCAAACAATTACGAGTCATTTGGTGGCGCGGTTTTTCGTTTCGGAGAGGCGCCCTGGTGTCCCTGGTCGTTTCTGTGGCAGCCACGTCAATGTCCTTGGCTTTGTGGCGGGACCAGGATCCACCTCCTCCTCCTCCTCCTCCGCTCCTTAGCGGTAACCGTAACCGTAGCTGGGGGAATCCCTGCTCCCACCTCGTTTACTTTGTGTGGCTACATCCTGGCACTGGATGCAGCTTCCTTCTTGCTCCTTTTCCTGGGCATCGTCTTATTTTTTATGTGGCTTTATGCGGCAACATCTCATTGTGTTCTATGCGTTGCTCTCTCTCTCTCCTCGGGTGTGGGTAAATGTATCTGTATCTGTGTATCTGTGTGTTTGGGTGTTTGTGTTACGTGCGTGTGTGTGTTTGTGTGTTTGTGCGACGCCTTGTCGTGCTTCTTGTAGTCCTTGCTGCTCCTGCAGCCACTGCAGTTGTTGTTTTTTTACTTTGTTGCACTTTGAAGATTATTGCACAATGCAATTTATATTTATCGTACGCTTTTAGTTCTAGCCGCTTTTTGTTAGGTTCACTCTATCCGAAAGGTTGATTTGGTTTGTCAATGATTTCTATATATTTTTGGGAAACATTTTGGATATCAAGTAATATATTAGTTATTGAATATTAGGTTTCCCAATATTAGGTATAAGGCTCCTGATATTTCATATTTTTTTTGATTCTAATAAGGAAAATTTAGAACGAGTTTTAAAAGAACATAAAAAGAAGCCTTGATAAACATTTCATAATTTTTTACCATTTAAAAGTAGTATTATTTCAAAAGTGATATTATATATTCTAGCTATCTTTTTATAGTACAAAAATATGTTTATTATTTGTAATTATCAAATTAGAGTCTCTTTTTGAGTATTGTTCAATATATTTTATTGACTTAAAGAACCATTTAATATTTATAATATTTATTTAGCAATATAAATTATTAAAAAATTCAAACTCAAGTAATAATAAA
>JAJJHY010001290.1:10582607-10609613 GCA_021224005.1 Drosophila setifemur
GAATATTCCTAAATTGTTTCTCAATGCATTCCTTTTAAATAATACAATAAACATTAAAAATAATTAAATAAATTTCAATTTTAATATTCGTAAATTAAAATAAATAAATGTATCTGTCTTTACAAGCAAGATTAATTAGCTTTATAAGGAATTTCCCAATGCATTTCTATAAATGTTAAGGAAAAGCCCTTTCAAAATAATATAATAAACTAAATTAATAACTAAATAAATTCAAATTATAATATTCGTAAAAATTTAATTAAAATGGGTACACAAATATATATTTGATTCCAAGTTAGATAAACTATCTTGAAATGGAATTTCCCAATATATTCCTATAAATACCTTTCAAAATAATATAATAAACTACTATTAATAATTAAATAAACTTAAATTTTAACATCCTCAAAAATTACCAAAAAGTGTAGATTCGAAATCTATCTTTCTCTTCAAGTTAGATAAGCTATCTTTGAGTGGAATTAAAGGGAATGTGTTCCTTACAAAATACCCCTCGAACCATGTGGGGAAGCCCTTGGAAGAGTGAGGGTCAGTGGCAGAGGTTAAAGAACTACCAAGAGCATATCGGATGACCAGTCGCCGGTTTCGAGTTCCCAGCTTTGAGTAAAACCTGTCGGATGACAACTTTATGGGTGGGCCCCAAGCCGGGAACTCCTACTCCTGAGCCGTGCCTCCCTCCACTCCATTTTACCACTCCCTGCTCCTCCTCCTCCTCCTCCTCCACCTCCTCCAAAACCAGTTGAAAGAATGAGCATTAGGTAAATAAAACGCATTTGCGTCAAGACTTATCGAATGAAATAAATCAGTTGGAGAGGAGACGAACGAACGAACGAACGAGACCAAGTGCCATTAGTTCCATCTCCGGGTTAGATTAGGCTGCCAGGAGGGGATTATGGACATCATCGCTTGAGCGATGACAGCGATCAAAACTTTCGACCGCAGAAACAAATTGCAGGCACTGTAATGAATGGAATGGCTTTCCAACCGGATTTAAATATTAATTATTATCAAACGCCCGACACTCGCAACGAAGTGCAAACAAAGGTTCGGGGTTAAATCCGGGATTTGGGTCCTCCGGGGCTTAGTTTGGGTTTGGGATGGGGTTGGGTTAGAGGTCCCCCCCTCCCCCCCCGCACTGTGTGTGTGTGTGGACNTTAGTGATAATATTGTAATTATGTATAATTGAAATGTTCGCCCAAGGACACGCACACACACAAGTCCTTTCCTTCCTATTAATTCCATTTAGCGAGGATTAATCGAGTCCTCCTCCTAATTTATGGCCATGTCAGTCATTTCATTCCCAGGCTCAATGTACCATGTTGCTAATAGCCAAATAGTAGTTAACAAGTAGTTAACATAACTGAATCCCCAAACTGAATCCCCAAGCAGGCCAGAAATTTGGCTTGTCAATCTGAAATACATATCCGAACGAAAGTATCTCAGAGAGCTAATCCCGAAGAGAATTTCCTGATTTTTCTGAACTTTTCCTGTAACTATGAGCATTAGACGTGTCTCGGAGGATCGCCTCGAGCAGAGCTGCCAGAGGAAGATGGAGGTCATCCGGGGTTTGAATCTCAAGCAGACGAGTGCCAAGGATCTGGAATTGTGTGCCAAGTGGTTGGATGTTTTTAGTTCCGCTGCCAAGAAGCAGGCTCTGGCCAGGGATTACCTCCTGGAGCTGATGCTGCGCCAGTTGAGGGAGTTGGGGCATTTATCCCTGCCCTTCACCGATCTGGCTAATCGGGAGTTGCTCCTGCTCCTCGACGAGAAGGGGCTAAGGCGGCTGACGAGCTCGGATCAGTTGGTGGCTCCGAAGCCTTCGCGAAGCAGTTCCTCCAATCGTGGGATGCCCTTCCATTGGCGGCGAAAGGTTCACCAGCTGGACGGGATGGAGACCCGATTCCGGCTGGACGAGGGGGAAATCTGGGATGAGGTTCTGCGAAAGAGCAAAACTGAGGTAACCAAGCTGCAACCCTTCAACGAACCCGAAACTGCTCCAGAACTGGTCACAGTTCCTGTCAAGGTGGCTTCCACCCGGGAAGAGCGCGATCTGGAGCAGAGGAATCGCAAGTTATTGGAGATTGAGAGGCGACGCCAAAGGGATCAGGTGGAACGGGAGCGAAGGGAGCAGGATCGGAAGCAGCATCAGGCCCTGCTGGCGGAGAAGAAGCGTTGGGATCGGGAGCGAATCCAGGCGGAGCTCCAGTTGAGGAGGCGGGCGCTGGAGGAGCGGCAGCTCAAGGTGAAGGAGCGGCGCGATCATGAGAGGCAGCTCCTGGAGAAGAAGCGCGGGGAGATGCGCCAGAGGGAGCAGGGATCGGGAAACCGGAGCCAGCTGGAGCACTGGGAACGAATGCATCGGGAGCGTCGTGAGAGGGAGCGACGCGATCGCCTGGAGCGGGCTCATCGGCTGAGGCAGGAACGAGAGGCCAGAGAAACGGAAGCCAGGTCCAAGGAGGATGTTAGGATCTGCATGGTGTGCCGGACGAATCCGGTTACCACTCCCCAGGAATCCCGGGAGACCCAACACCAGCTGAGGGCCGAGAATGTCAAGCAGAAGGTGGTGGCCTATGAGCACCTGAAGGAGTTCCACCGGGAGAAGGCTCAGGTGGAGCGGGAGCGACAGTTCCGGGAGCGACTGGAGCGGGACAAGGAGGAACAGCGGCGGGAGATTGAAGATGCCCGAAAGCGGAACCGGCGGGAGCAGCAGGAGGAAGAGGCCCAGCGATGTGCCCGGGAAGAGAACTTGCGAAGGATCCGGGAGCTGGAGAAGCAGCAGAAGGAGCAGAGGGAGAAGGAGCTGGGCAGGGCCAGGGAGGAGGAGATCCAAAAGAGGGCCAGGGAGGAGGAGCTGCGCTGCAGGATCCGGAGCGAGGAGCTGCAGAAGATTGCCCAGAAGCTGATGGTCTACAAGAGTGGCAAGGAGGAGGAAATCTCCAAGGTGATAACTAAGAAGCAAGAAGAGCGGCAGGAGAAAGAGAGAGAGGACCGGGAGCGGAAGAAACTACATGAACTCCAGGTGAAAGAAGAACTGGAGAGAAAACTTAAGGAGAAACTGGAGAAAGAGAGGAGAGAAAGAGATGAACTGGAGAAAAAGGTGGCCGAACGTCGCAAACAAGAAGCCAGAGAATCAGAAGAGCTAAAGAAGAAAGCCGAAGAGCTGAAGAGAGCAGCCGAAGAACAGAAGAGAGAAGCCGAAGAACAGAAGAGAGAAGCCGAAGAGGAGAAGAGAGCAGCAGAAGAGGAGAAGAGAGCAGCCGAAGAGGAGAAGAGAAAAGCCGAAGAACTGAAAAGAGAAGCCGAACAGCTGTGGAGAGAAGCCGAAGAACAGGCGAGAAGAGACGAAGAGCAACGCGAGCAAGAGAGAAGAGAGTTGAAGGAGAAGGAGAGAATAGCCAGAGAGCAGCGAGAGAGAGAAAGACTAGAGGCGGAGGAGCTCGAAAGAGAAGCGAAGGAGAAACGAGAGAGGGCCAGAATTGAGAGAGCCGAATGCGATCGCATCGCGAGAGAAGAGGAGCTGATCAGGGAGAAGAAGCTGCTGGAGAAGCTGAAGCTTGCGAAGAGAGAACGGGAAGAATTGGAGCAAAAGGAAAGGGAAGAAGATCTCAAGAGAGAGGAGATTCTGAAGAAGTTCATCTTGCTAAGCCGAAGTCAAGAGGAAAGGGAAAGGGAGGAACTGGAGCAAAGGGAAGAACAAATTAAAGAGAAAGAACAAAGAAGAGCATGGAAAAGAGAACAACAAGAAAGAGAACAACAAGAGAGAGAGGAGGCAGTAAAGAGAGACCTCGAAGAACAGGCAGAAGAAGAAAACAGAGAAAGAGCCCGAGAGGAGGAGGAGGAGAAGCAAAGGCAACTGGAAAGAGAAAGAGAACGAGAACGCGAAAAGGAAGAGCTGATAAAGCGTCAAAGAGAACAAAAGCAGCGTGCAATAAGAAAGAAAGAGCGAGAGAAGGAGAGAGAACGAAGGCGAGAAAGACAGCGCCAAAGGGAGAAAGAAAGAGAGCAGGAAAGGGAGATGCAAAAGGAGAGGGACAGGCTGAGGGAACTGGAGAAGAAAAGGGAAAGAGAAAGGGAGAGGGAAATGCTGAGAGAAAGAGAGCGGGAAAGAGAGAGGAAAATGGAGATTGAAAGGGAGAAGGAAATGGAGATTGAAAGGGAGAAAAAACGGGAGAGGAAAAGACAAGAACTAGAAGCAGAAAGAGAAGCAAGAGAGATAAAATTACAACAGAAGAGAGACCAACTGAGAGAATGGGAACACAAAAGAGAGCGTCTAAAAGCGGAGGAAGCGCTGCGACAAACGGAGAGGGAACTGCATATGGAAAGAGAGAGGAAAGAGAGAGAGATCCAGCGGCAGCATGAGATGGAGATGAAGAAACGTTCCCAGGAACTGGAGGAGTACCGCAAACAGCTGTGCGAAGCAAGGGAAAGGGAGAGGCAGAGGGATCTGGAGGAGAAAGAAGCTCAAAGGAGCAGGAGCAGGAGCAGGACTAGGTGGGATGATCCACAAGAGCCCGAAGTACCCCCAGGAGAGCCCCACGGTTTGGAACCCCAACCGGACTGCGGCTTCCGGTGGGAGGAGTTCCGGGAAGCCCAAGAGTGCCTCCGGAAGCTCCAAAGAAGAAGGGATGTGCTGAACCACCAGGCCCGGGAGTGTTTGCATCGTCTGGATGCAGGAGGCGAGGATTCCCCCTACGAGCCGGAGTTTGTGAAGTTCTCCCGCCGCCTCGCCCTGCGCAATCCCGTGGGCATCCTCACCTGGCAGAAGGCTCAGCAAAACTGGCAGGCAGCTGGTGAGGAACTGGAGCAGCGGGCGCTCAGCTTAGAAAGGTTGGAGGAGAGGCTGGAAAGGCAGCGATGCTATCTCCAGGAGCCTCCGCCATGCAATTGTCCCATTCATCGGGCTCCCGGAGATGAACCCCAAGCTCGGTTTATTGGCAGCAAAGAAGATGATCCTCCGAATCCTCCCCAACCCCCGGTCTCCTCCTCGAGCAGCGACCGGAGTCCCAAGCCACGCATCTCGCTGGTTGGCCGGTTCTGTCCGCAGAGGAACGAGTACCTGGTGGAGAACCATCCAAGGCCACCACCTCCATCATCGCCCCATGCCAGCCAGGAGCAGAACCAGGCTTATTTGGAATGGGTGCGGAGGAGAGTGGCCGAGTGGCGGGAAACCCGTCCTCGGAGAGGGGGTTCCGCGGAGGAAGAGGAACCCCAGCCAGAGGTGCCCAATCGGGAGTGTGGTGGGGCAGAGTCCGTGGTGGCGTCCGTCTCTTGTTCCATGCCACCTAGTCGGAAGAAGAGGAAACCCGCTGTCAGAGAGGAGGAGCAGAGGAGGAGAACACCTCGAAGTCGGGTGTCCAGAAAGCTTCAATTCGGAGAGCAGCCCAAACCCGAGACTGTGGACACGGAAAACCATCTGGATAAGAAACTTACTGACGGAAAAGAGGCACAGACCGAGAATATCCAGAGATCCCTGAAGTTGGGTGCTAGGCGAGTGATCGGGATCCTCAGGGACTTGAAGGCCAGTCCCACCTACTCGGAGACCTCGGAGGCGTGTTCGGAGGAGTTGCCCCACCACATCTTCCTCACCCTAGCCCGTCCTCTGCTGGAGGCCAGTCAAAATGCTGCCCAGCGGCTGATGGAGACCGTTTCCGGATTGGATGAGCAGATGGAGATGCATCTGGGCATCGACATCGAGCACCAACAGGCCCTCAAGCTGCGGAGGAGGGCGGACAAGCTGCGTCAGAAGCTCCGGCAGGTGGAGTTGGCCCAAAGTAATGCCACCTGCAGGTCCACCCTGATGACGGCCCTCCGACTGTGGCGTCATGTGGCCAGAAGGACGTTGCTCCTGCTGCGGGATCTCTTCTTCGAGTTCTGCGACATGGGCGATGCTCTGGTGAGGGAAACGATGGAGACCATCCAATGGTTCTACGACGAGTGGGGCACCCAGAGGTTCTTCGATGCTCTGTAAGATTGGGGCAGAGGGGGAGAACCCTTCCAATAAAGGGAGAAATAAGTTTTTCAAGAGTTCAGATCGGAGTTATTACTTGGCCAACTCCCTCAACTAATAAGCGAGTTCCCCGGTGGATTATCCCTTGCACTTTGCCCTCCTGCCCCATCCTTCGTTCGTCCTTCGCCGCATCCTGGCGGATCGGGTCGTCGCTTACTCACCTTTTGCCTCTGTGTCAATGTTGATTTTTTGCCATCGTCGTCGACGACAGGCAAAGTCAAACCCAATTTAACAAAAAATCAACGTGAATGTAAATTGAAACTCGGGCTGACTGCTGCTCCTGTTCCATGTGGAGCACACACACGCGCAGACAGGGATGCCTGTGCAGGACGAGGACGAGGACACAGGGACAGGACACTTAAGCCTGCAATCCTGGCCGCCCTTTTCCTGCGAGTCAGTGTGCGTTAAAAAGCAATTTCTTGGGTCGTGTGTGAGTGCGGTGCATTATTGCCACCATTTCCACTTCCCCATCGCCATCCACTCTTCCACATACTTATCCCGCATCCCGCATCCCACTTCCAGGAGCACTTGCTCCTCGCCTACTCGCCTCCTCCTTTTTTGGCATAATAAATGATGTCAAATTAATTAAATCGACGACTGGCAAAGGAAGTTGCATGTTTGTTTGACGCAGAACGATGCCATCCGAATGGCGGGTGCCAGGAGATGGTTGCCAGGAGATGCGGTGCATCCTGCATCCTGCAATCCTCCAGCCATCCAGCCAAGGACCTCCGCACTGCGACAGTGTGTGTCTCAATTGCACTCGAAATCGGATATGAGCGCTGCTTACGATTAAAAGCAAATTTTATGTGGATTTAATTAAAGCGAAAAGGTTATATCCAGCACACACGATCTAAGCGGAATGTCGATAAGCCCTGTGTCCCCGACCACTTGGCCCCAAAAGGTATGCCAGGATGCTAGCTAATGGTCACCAAGGGGTATGCCGGCACTTTCGGGGGCTTAGTGGATATTCTTATATCCTAAAAATAGCCTTTAATAAAAGGAAAATAATAGTAGGAAATTGATTTAAAACCCCAAATTCCGTAAGATTCATATTGTTAATGCTCATTAAAGGGGTATATCAGCACTTTTGGAAGAAACGAGAATATGGATATTTTCTAAAAATAACCTTCCTTAGAAATAGAATAATATTAAACTAAATAAAATTTGAATTAGCTGGACACAAAAATAAATCCCCAAATTCTATCAGATTCTCATTGTCAATGCTCATTAAGGGGTTTATCAGCACTTTCGGTGGTTGGTTTTGTTATAAGAAAATTTAGTTACTTCTTATATTATACAAAAAAAAATGGAATTTATTGAACACAAAAGTAAATCCCCATTTTCCATTTACAAATCCCTGGGTAGCATTTCTTCTAGTCACGAGTTTTCCGCCGGAATCAGATTATTGGTGTTCATTAAAGGGTATGTCAGCACTTTCGGGGGTTGGGATTGTTATTAGGGAATATAGTTATTTTTTTCCTCGAATAAATAAAAACTATTTTAAGATTTAAAAAAGAAGTTAACTGGACACAAAAATAAATCCCCAAACTTCTTCCTCCAAATCCCGGGGTAACATTTCTTCTAGTACCGAATTTTCCGCCAGATTCACATTGTTTTGGCTCGGCAGACGCTTAATTGGGAATTTTCCTTAGTAAATGCTTTGACTAATGAGTTTTTCAGCAAGTGGGCAGGACAAAGGAAACGGAGACGAAGGATAGAAGAGTGTAAGGAAAGGGGGAGGAGAAAGAAAGGGGAAGGGCTAAGAATTCTGCGACAATGGTAAGCGGGAAAATTGAGAAAGCCAAAGGGAAAAAGCTGGCAAATGGCAGGCAAGGGAAAGCGTTTAAAGAAAAGTCGGCCGGCAAATGCACAGCAACAAAAGCCAAACAACTAATACAACCACACACCCCAAACGACCTTGATACACATACAGGCACAAACACACACACCCACACACTCACACACACACACTCACACACACACACTCACACACACACACACAAGGCACAGGAAGGATGTGTATTATTTTTGTTGTTGCCCTTTTTGGAGGGAACTTGTTCTGCTCTGGTTTCTGGTTTTCTGGCATTGTTGCTGTAATTAGTGCATGTTACATTTGAAAGGATATTAATTATTTTGATGGCGTGCAAGTCCTGGCTTTCTTATTCTCGCTCTCTCTCTCTCAGCTTCCCCTATTAAGTGACCCACTTCCTGTCCCGCATCCTTGTACCCATACTCATCCCCTTCCTCTTCCCATTTCCGCCGTCCGCTCCGCAGTTGTCCTCCAAAATAGTTTTCAACATTATTTTCATTAGTTTCGTTTTTCTCTCCGACTTCGACTTTCCCCGCATTTTGTTATTTTGTTATTTCGGCCCCAGTCCGTTTCCGTTTCTGTTTTCATTTTCATTTTCATTTTCATTTTCATTGGCACTGGGCCAAGGAGCACGATTCGTGAGTCACGGAACTGGGCCAAAGTTAATTAGGCAAAAGGACCTGCCAGCAGTCACATGTGCCACTGGCCACTGGCCACCGAATTCCGAATCCCGAATCCATATTGTATTTTCAATTAGGGAAAAACATTTATTGGTCGAAGCCAAGTACTTGTACGGATTTTATTCGATTTTCTTGGGAAACTTACTTTTGGAAAACTGAACAAGAAGGCAGGTTTTAGATTTTGTTAAATGAAAATTGTAAAACAGCAGATTGTACTAAAATAAAACATATGTTTTTAAATAATAATTTGATATACCATTTCAAACTTCTTATATTTTCTTTAATTTGTTTTCTGCCACTGAAATTTACCTCTTTTCAAGAGTTTAACAAGAAGGTAGATGTTAGATTTTGTTTAAGAACAAAATTGGTCAACAGCAGATTCCCCTTAAAAAAATATATATATATTTTTAAATAATAAATTCAATGGAATTCACAATTTTTCTTTTAATATTTTGTTTAATTTGTTTTCTGCCACAGAAAGTAGTTTTCTTCAAAGAGTTTAGAAATCTAAACAAAAAGGCAGATTTTCCATTTTGTGCTAATAAAAATTGGTCAACTGAATATTGCACTAAAATAATATACATATTTTTAAATAATATTTTAAAATGCAATCACAAGTATCTCTAAATATTGTATTTAATTTGTTTTCTGTCACTAAGAAATACCTCTCTTCAAAGAATTTAGAAATGTGAAAAAGAAGGCACACTCTTGATTCTGTTTAATCAGATTCCCCTAAAATAGTAAATATATTTAAAAATAATAACTAAAAATCTGGGTATCCTAAGTTTACCTTTGTTTATCTGTTGGATCTGCCAATATGAAGGAGTTAAGATGCGTTGTGTAAAATATTTTCAATCAGAGAACAAAATATTTATTGTGTGCACTTTGGTTTCGTCGAGCAATCAGCCAGCGAGCCACTCTAGCTAATGGCCTTTTTCTGTTGCTGTTTCTGGATGGGATTGGGATTGGGATTGGCACTGGCATTGTGGGTGAACATATAGTATGGTATATATAGTACTATATCTGGGTTGGGTGGCTGGATGGAATTATTTGCATCGCACTTGTCATAACATGCACAACCTACAAAATTAAAAATCCACACCGCAATGGTGAAAGCAAACAGAGCGGAAGGGGCAGAGACAGGGGCGTGGCCGGGGAGGGGGGGATGGAAAAAAGTATAAAGGGCGTGCTGAGTGGCAGGACGAGATAAAGGATGCACGTGAAAACACACGAATAATTGTTACTCAATCGCAATTGGGCAAACAATATGGCGAATGCCAACGGAAGTATCCCCTTTCACCACTTTCGCCCCACTCTCACCCCGCTTTCACCCCCCTTTCCACTCCCTCAAACAATTGGGCAAACAGTCGATTCAATTCCATGCGAATCCATTGGATGCGATCCGGTTCGAATGGAGTACCCAAAAGATACAAGAAACTCTAGGATTTATTATTTGCTTGTTCTTTTTTTTTTAGTTGGTTACTAAATTATAAAATCATTTTTTTAACAGAGAAAAATATGCAATTTAAATGGTAAAAAATACATTTTAATTGTGAAATATTATTAGATTACAATACAATTTAAATTAAGTTAAAAATAATTAATAGCCTTTTGTTTTTGTTAAGAATCTGGTATTAAGAAAAATGACTTTAAAATGGCCCCCCTTCAATTTTATTGGTAATGCGAAATGTTGGTAGCATTTAAAGTTGGCCAACTGGTAATGAGATGCCAGACTCTTGGAAGTTTCGGACTTCTTAGCCAAACCATCAGCTCTGTCATCGGCACGTTTGAGTGCACAGGCAAATGCACTGGGTCCTGGGTTTTGGCCGTCGTCTTTGTCGTCGTCCTTTTCGTCGCACTCGTCCTCTTGGCTATTTCTGTGGCAGTGTCCTGGCCCTTTTGCACTGATTCCTGTTGTTCGAGCCCAACGATGCGTGGCTGCTGCGATAAAAATAACCGAAAAGTGTCGCCCAGACGCCGCACAAGGAATGCAACCCGAAAAGGGACCAAAGTCCTTGGCCTGCCGGAGTCCTGCTGAGTCTGTTGTCCCGCCCGATCCCGATGTCCTGATTAGAGTGCAGTGCTGCACTCGCCGAGCCGCAGATCTCATTAGGCGGAACACTCGTATTTGAAGACGCAATCGTCTGGATGAATAATTGAAGTGGCCACTGGCGCTCCTCCATCCCATCTCCATCTCCATCCTCATCCCCGACATCCCATTCAGGGGCAATATAGTAAAGTTGCCGACTCGGCAAAGTCGCATTAATCATTCGCATGTGCTGTGCCCCGCCACATTCATTTATATATGTGTGTGTGTGTGTGCACAGCATATATGCGGAGGGGGAGATATATACTCGTACATTTGTATCTACATGTGTGGCACACTTTCTGCGACCCGCACACGAGGCAGCAAATTGGGATGCGGCATTAAATTAATTGAAAACACGCTCGGATTATGTTTGCCCAACCTGCGAACAGTCTCAGCCGATGATGGATGGAGACTGGAGGAGTACGGACTCTGGAATTCCGGAGGAACTGGAGCTGGAGCTGGAGCTGGGGACAGTCAAACAACATTTGAAAATGAAATAAATGATTGCGAAAACACTGGGTAGATCAAAGGAGTCACCAAATGTCAAGCCAAAAGTTCATCCGTTTCCTTCTCGATGTTTGACTTGACCTTTTGCTCCTTTTGACAGGAGTGTTTTATATATACCCTGATTTTAGATGCGTGATTTTTCGACTAATTAAAGAACTTCAAATTAAAAATTCAATGTTGAAATTAAAACAAGAAGAATGTTTGCTTTTTTAGCCTAATTAAAGATGTTCAATTACAAATTCAATGTTGAAATTACATTTATATAATAAAGAGCCTTGATCTGTATCTTTTATAAATACCCTAAAAAAGATTGTTTACATTTGAAATTTTGTATATGTGATATCTTCAATTCAATTCATTTTTAAAATTCAATGATGAATATAATTACATAATATATTTCAAACCATTAATCTTTGAACCATAATTTTTTCTCCTAAAAAAATGAATTTAAATATAAAATTCCAACTTTGAATTTGCACAGAATTTCCCGCTTAACTCCTTTGGTGTCCAAAAATAATTTGTAGGCAGAAAATGACACTTCCTGAAATTGTTTCCATTTATAAAGGATTCAATTTCCATTTGCCTCCTCTAAGCCTGCTTTATCTCTTGGCCAAGAAAACACGCAGCGAGCATGAGTCGTTAATGGGCAGGGGCTATAAATAAGCAATTTCCCAGGATACCCGGGGAGAAGGTCAACACGGATAACTCCTGGCTGATTAATCGGAATTCGGAGGCTTCGCAGGCTTTGGAGGCGATACAAAGCTAATTCAGCAAAGTGACTGCCCAAAGTGAAAGGTTCACAATTAGAGGCCCATCTCAACCAGGATGAGATAAGAACCAGGGAAGAGGGGGAAGGGGAATGAGTGTCCCCAAAGCCCTTTTGGCCATGAATCGGAATAAAATTTGCCATGTGAGCTGCGCTCCGCTCTGGCCATCTGGGTCGATTCTCGCACTTTTAATGGCCAATCCCACCGATGAGTTGTCGAAAATCACGCTGAATATTGAAATGAGCTACGGAAAAAAAGAGCGCTGAACTGAAACCGGAGCAAAAAAATATGCTCCGTCAGCTATCCGATGGTCGTCTAGGCCAACTGGCCGGCAGCTGCGTGACGAGGCTGCCCAAGATGACCCTCTGGCCCCCGGTTTCCATTCCGCCCTCAAGACGCAGACAACCCCTTTTCCCCTCCACTCCTTCCCCCGCACACATTTTCCATATATTAAAAACATCAAAATGCAAAATAACGAAAACCGAGGCGACACAAAAAGTGGGGAACAAAAAAAAAAGGAAGAAAGGGAAGGCTGGTTACCCTACTCAAAAAAGAGGAATATACAAAAATATATCCCTCTGATTCAGATTTTTATAAAACAAAAATTTATTTTATAAATATTTTCATTCATTTTTAAGATATTACAAATATATCCCTCTAATTTGTATTTATCTTAAAGAAGGTATTTTATTACAATTTGCTTTTAGTATTATTTAAAATAATTTTCATAGATTTATAAAATATTTAAAAATCATATAATTTAAATTATTATTTCCACCATAATTTAAGTAAAAGTCAAAAGCATCGGTGGGCTTTGGAAATGAAAAAAAAACGTAATATCCTTTAAGCCCCTTGCGGTCAGGAAAAACATTCGATTCGACCACAAAAAGCTGGTTTTTTGGCGACCCGAAAAAGTTACAACCAACTGGACAAAAAACAACAAAAAAAGTAGAAAAACTGAAGGATGACCTTAACAGCATACATATTTCCAATTAGCATATACATAATTCCAAGTTTTGGGCTTTCACGTCGAACCACATGGGCCAACCGATGGACATTGCGTGGACAACAGGGCGGATGGGCAATATGGGATATGCGGGTGGTCTCTCCCCCCCCCCCTTGCTCGTACATATGTATTTATTGTATGTTTACATAACAACAAAAAATGGAAAATGGAATAAACACCCGATGCTACACACACACACACACATATATATATATATACAGAGGCGCTTTCAATAGCAGTTCCACTCCTGCATCTGCAACGGCATTTTTATGCAAAACAACTGTTTGCTGTCAGCGGCACAGCAGGGGGGGTTGGCATCAGCAGTTTCCACCAGGGGTGGCGCTTCCAGGGGGGGGGGGGGTGGAGGATTGAAGAAGGGGTCAGACAACGACTGAATTGGCCAGCGTCGACTACAATGCCAGCTTTTTCGCCTGCTCCAAGGCGCTTTAAAACGAGCAACTTTAAGTCCTGCATTCATTAAATACAAAGTACAAACCCAGGAAGGAGTCCCAGGATAGACTCCCCTTAATCCATAATGATGGACAAGGCATTTAATTTAATTGAAAAGAATTGTTTAATGAACTGCCGTTTAATTGATGGAAAATGGAAAATGTTCGAAGCGATTCCAATTCATGTTAAACGCTTATTTACATATGCAACTGATTGGCATTCGGGAAAAAATCGGATGCTCGCCAGATGAATGAATATATTAAATGGCAAATATTCCGATGGCTCCGAAAAAAAAGAAATCATTATGTTAAGTGGGGGAAATCTGTCTGCAATTGAAAGTGAATTAATTTTTGGACAAAAACCATCTTTAAATCGTTACTTTTGGACTGCAGATACATTTTGTGGTACTGTTACTCAAGTGACATCATTGAAAATGAATTTCCCTCTGTCCCGGCCTTTAACATTAATTTGGCTTATTTGTTTGTCAGGCTTCGCTTTCCTGCGACCCTCTGCCCTCCCTTTTGGCCATATCTGCCCCTGTTGGCCATCTGTTTATCTGTTAGTTTGTTTGTCCTTTCGCATTTCGCATTTTCGATGTCCGCATTTGCTCTTCGTCAAATGCAAATATTATCGCATGTCGCATGAATGGACATTTGCATAATGTGCGCCATGCTTAGTTTAGACAACATTCGAGTTAAGTTATACAGATTATCATTATTGTGTATTATTGTTTGTACTCCCCGACGTCGTCTTCCTCCTCCTTCCCCCCTTTGTCTAATATTCCCCGCCACTTTGTGCATTCGGTCATTGGAAGTTCATTTTGGGGGTCTTTCTATGTATTAAGGATGCAGTTGCAGGGCCTTAGCAAGGATATCCTTATCAAAAGGTGGCACAAGGATAAATCTATTATAGAATTCTCCTTTAAGATTTAATATTCCAAATAATCTAAATAGTTTCATTTTCAATTATTACCAACAAACATTCTTGGTACTACTTTTGTTGGTTTCATTTATTTGTAATATTTTACATTCCATTTGTGTGTTATTTGAGTTCTCTATCTGAAGCTCTTTGTATTTATTTAATTTTCCAGAATAATATATATATATACAATTATTTAACCAATACTCTTCAATCCAATAATGTTATTCCGTTCCCCCTGAATAGTTTCGAGTGCCTTAATCTCATCGAAGCCACTGACAGGCCTCGTTGGCCCCCAAATCCGCTCAAGCTGCCATAATTGGCTAAGATGTGAACCGAAAAAAAGAGGAAAATCTTGTGTGCGAGGGAGTACTGTAAGTGCGTGAGGAAAACTCGCTCATTTGGTCCGCTGAAGCCATTAATAGCTCAGAGGCTCCGAGAGTCTAAAGGGAGGGAGATGAAGGGGCACATTAAAGAGCTCATGCTAACAATTAAATTATTTTTAAGCACTGCAAAGCAAAGCACACAAAGCGCATAAAAGCCAAACACACACACACACACACAGGCACACTCACACACACACACACGAGTGAAAATGTTTCCACTGTGCTTGCTTGAAATAATGCGCATACGCAGCGTGGTACGGCGTTTGGTAGAAACGCGGCCAACGTCAAAGGCAAATGGCTCAAGTGGTAGTCGTTTGATGAGGGGCTTGCAAAAGGGGGTGCTGACAAGGGGGGGGTGAGCCTCTGGGTTCATGGCCAAGCAAATGTGTGTGAGTGTGTGTGTGTCGCCGTCTAATCAATTTGCTTGCCATGTTTCCTTTTTTTGTATTCTTTTGCGCGGCTCTGGAAAATGTGAAAAGTATGCTACAGTTTGTGTCCCTCACAGCGAACAGAAAACACCTTTTGACATTTATCGCTGCTGGTTGAGCCCCCCGCTCCCAGAAATTCCGCCCCCACATCCCGGGAAAACCACGGAGATCTGCAGGGTCTTAAGCTGATTTTCAGCGTTAATGATAAAAGTTTTAACGCTTCAAACTGGGTCAGGAGTGGGAGTTGGGCTTGGGTTGGGTTTGGGCTTGGGTTGGGTTCGGGTGAAGACAGGAAAATCCCAGAGCAATCTTCATCTTCATTGTCACAAACACACACACACACAAATATACGGGGAGATATGTGTCGCATTTTGTTCCCAATTAATTGTTTACCCTTGTCAGTCAGTCGTCACTTGTCCTCCACGTCACAAGGAACTCCTGCTTCCTGCTCCTGCTCCCTCATCTCACCACCCATCCATCTTTTCCATCGAAGGAGGAGTATATATATATATATTTGTTTCGATTCGGCTTCGCATTTTGTTTTGCAGTCGGTTTTTGTAATGGTCATAAACGAGTCTTGGCCCTCTGCTCCTTGCTCCGTGCTCCTTCTTGCGGAAAATCCACCACCCATTGCCATGTGCCATTGGGCCATCCATCACCAGATCTGAATGAAGACATCAGCTCATCCCCCTCCCCTCGAGAGGAGATTGGGGAATACCAAAGATCAAATGTATGTCAAGCTAAAAATATAATCGTCCTCAATGGGTGGAAAATGTACGATAAGTAATTGCAAAGGAACAAAAATCAATCATTATCCTTCGATATGTCCCCGATTTATAAGCCACCATTAACCTGTTGAAATATATATATGTTCCTTAGCTGATTTTTATTATATCGAAAAGTTTTTCAATCTCCTGTTGAAGTTGGAAATTCAATTTGAAAACAATGGCTCGAGGTTCCGTTTTGGCCTTCTTCTTCTTGGCCAAGTAATGGACGCATGTATGCTGATGGGCCCCCAGTTTGCTCATTTCCTACCAAAACCAGGGGGTTTCAATTTCAATTAGTGCCGAAAGCTGAAATCCGAGACTCGAGAACTCCAGAACGGATGGCCCGAGTACCTAGTAAAACGCCACAAAGCTGGCAGCAATTGCGATTAACATCCACACACATCCTGGGGCATCTCCTGTCTTGGTAGCCTTCGCCATCGCCATCGCCATCGCCATCGCCATCTCCACATCCTTCTTCAGAGGTATCCGTAGCTGTAGCTGTATCTGTAGCTGTATCTGCAGCTGTATCTGTATCTGCGGCGCCGACCGAGCTCTTCATTTGATTTCGTTTCTATCCGCTTTTGCGGCTTGTGGCCAGAGGAGCTTCCTTTTTGCCTTGGCCAAGGGATGTGGATGTGGATGTGGATTTGGCCTTGGCTTTGGCTTTGGCTTTTTGCTCCATCTGCTGCCAGCGCCAGAATTTACGGTTCGCAATGGCGCAGGGAACATGTGTAAATTTGACAGTTAAATAAACGCCAGTTGGCCGGCATCCTGTGTCCAACCTCCAATCTCCGTCCTGCCCCCCAATCCTCGTCTGCTATAAATTTGCGGTGGAAAGATTAAGCTGTTTGATCGCAAAATCAACAGCCACATAAAACGGATTAAAAATAAAATGCACTTTTTATTGCGCAACCGACAAACATCTATATAGTTTGTATATATATATCTATATATATAGTAAGAGAGAGAAATAAAAATAAATACCACTACAGAGGTCGGTCGTGTGCCAGGAAATCGGCTGGGGGTGGGGGGGGAATCCCTCCTCTGATTGCTTTCTGCGGTGTCCATTTAATGTCCTGGCCGGAAGGAGGGTCCTCTGCTCCCAGGGAGGAGGGGCAGGGGCAGGGGGAAAACAGCTGCTGATTGCCAGACAGCGTGTCAATCCGATATCGAAAGATATCGAAAGGGAGCCAAACCTGTCATTATCAAGTCCATTGGCAGCCACAATTCATTGGGGGGGCGGGGGGCTTCCAAGCCAGAGCCAGAGGAGTCCGGATCGAAATGTTGACAATTTGTGGTTGAATTATCGAAACGGTGATTGGGATTGCTCTCTTGCAGCATCCTGCATCCAACAGATGGCATATAAATTACAATTCCCACCGCGCACTCTGCCAGACATTGCATTTAATATAGTACAAATAAAGTTAGTGCAGGATTTTTTTTTGTTCCCAACCGGAGGAATCATACATATTTATTGACCCATTCCGTCATCCTTCCATCACCAGGGGGATTACCCATTGTCCATGGCAGATAGTTAATCCGTCTTAGTCCGGGCAACTAAAAAATAAACAGCAAAATGTCGGAGGGAAAGTTGAATGCATAAATCATGGTGCCCTGCTGAGGGAGATCCTCCCCCCAGGAGCAGGAGCTGGAGCAGGAGCAGGAGCTCCTCCCCCCCCCCCNCCCCCCCCAGGATGTTATCATCTGCGTTTCTGTTATCATTATATACAAATTTACATAATTTGTGTTTATATTTTTGCCATCTGCACTGGCAGGAGCCTCTTCTCCTTGATAAACATAATCAGAGCGCTCGCCAAAATAACAAGCGAGAATTTGATGCGAAAGTAACCCCCCTCCCCCTCCGCCCCTGGAAAAGTTTGCCTCGAATTAAAAACCAAAACAGAGCGGACCTCAAGGAATCCGAGAGGAGACACCAAAAAACTTGGGAGAGACACATAGAACAAAAGATCTGGCTGGAGAATATGTTTACCCAATGCCACCACCAACCCTCGGAACATTAAAACAGAAATCGGAGAAGCAAAAAAAAAGATATATATATAGAAACTACTGAGGAAGAGTTATGAGAAACTTTGGACGTTGTCAATTTGATTGCATCTCCGTTGGCTCCGAGTTGTTTGCTCTGGTTTTTGGTTGTTTCAGCCATTTTTTTTCGGGCCAAATTAAAGATGCAGCGGCTGCTGCTCAAAGGCTAATGAAAAGTGCTCAGCTGATGGATGGGAATCTGGAATATATATATAGTATATACTATATACTAGGTACGTTCCAAAGGCGGTTAATTCGTTCTATTTACGGAGGATGCCGGGTGGCCAGGAGGAGATTGGCTGGTTAATGGAATTAGCAGCCTATATTGCCAGGCAACACTCATTTCCCACTCAACTGGCTGTTGTCGCTCCTAATCGCCTTTGTCCTTTGCCCCGGCACTGAAAGAAATTAAATTTAATTGGAAATATGCGGGATGAGATTTTGTAGAGATTTTTTATTTAAGGCAACAATTATGTTCATCTAATATTTCCATTTTGTGTTATTAGTATTTTAATTATTATGTTGCCTAAATAAATTATCTTAGTTTAATTTCTAAAACTAAGATTTTCCCTGTGACTCCAGCTTTGTGTTGATTAAAATTTCCTTGTGCTGATTTCCCACTTTTGATGTACTCAAAATCTTGGCAAGGCTTAAGTTCTGTCTGTTGCCCCCGACAAACCGAATTCCGACTGTAAGTCGAATGAAAATTATGAATTTATCAAAAGCTGAACATGATTCTGCAGCTCCAGAGGAGCAGGAGCAGGAGCAGGAATGGAGTTTATGCCGCACAACTAAGCGAGGGAATCCTGCAAAAAAAAGGACACAAAAAAAGAAATGAAAGAAAGAAATGGAGACAGAAAATCGTAATCCAAAGGCAACGAAAAATCCGCATAATAAAGCTGATCCGCAAGTAGAATCTGTTGCCTAGGATATGTTCTATATATTTCCTGCCCCCCCCCTCCACCCACCCACTGGGAGGAGGAGAAAGCGGGTGAAAGTGGCGGAAGGGCGAGCTCATGAATATTATTACGCATACGCCCTGTGCGCCGGTTGTAGCGTGGCGTATGTAGGATGTAGGATTTGCAGCCAAGGCGAATTGAATGCGGATTCCATTCGCTTTAATGCCACTTGCCACAAAACAGAAAGCAAAAAGAAGAAAGCAGCGCAACCATTTGCGGCACAAAACGGCAACTATTTAACTAACTTGACTCCAGCAAATTGAGGCTAAAGTCGGGGCCAAGAAAAAGGCGGAAAACTTTTCCACACAGCCACCGGACCCATTGCCAAAACAAGTGTCAAGTGGTCAGAAATGGAGAAATAGAGGGAGACAGGGACAGACAGAGAGTCCGAGACAGAGACAGACAGAGAGAGAGAATGCGATGAGAGGGAAAATGAAACTATAAACTGTTTTTGAAAGAGCTTCATCAAAATTTATGTGTTTGCCGTCGTCCGAGGGGAAAGGCAAAAGTTGAAATGAAATTTGTGCCAAAGGACAGGGCAGCTCAACTGGGATCAGGAGGAGAGAGACAGGGGGCCAGGGAGAGGAACAGGGACCGAGAGCCAGACGGAGACTGAACCTGAAACTGAGACTCAGACTCCGACTGAGGCAGAGGCAGAGGCAGACGGACTGCATTGAAGGACAAGGTGTTGACGGCTCATCCCGGCTCATCCTCCTTCTCCTCCGTCTCGGCATATTTCATAGAGATATATTTACAATAAAGTGGCAGGAAGTCAAGGGATCCAAAAGGATTCGAATGGAATGCCTGGGAAGGCGGCGGAATGGAGTGGCTTATTTATTGCGTTCATCTCAATTGGCCGCGCGTGAGGAAATGCATCAAAGTTTTACCTCCTCCTCCTGCTCCTCCTCGATGGGGATTCCCTTGAAGGGTAGAAGAAATATTGCAGCAGCCATCTCTTCCCCTCGAGTTCAGAGTTTTATAGAGCGACAGATTGCTGATTTTTACAGCCTTGCAAGTGCAAACCTCTTGATAAAATTCTCATTTACATTTAAAAAGGACTTAAAGTACTTAATGTTAATTGTTAAAAAAAAAATATATATATTCTTAATATATATGTACACTGGGCTCGTCCGGGAATTGAACCCGGGACCGCTCGCACCCGAAGCGAGAATCATACCCCTAGACCAACGAGCCAACTTAATTGGGATTTACAAATTAACAATTAAAAAATGGAAATACAAATTAAATAAACTGTTGGGGAAATCAATCAGCTTTAAAATAGTTTTGACATTGCCAATTGATGTAGCTTTAAGAATGTAATAGTAAACTTACGATATCTCTCGTATTTTTTGCTTATTTATTTAAGAATAACATTTTAAGGGTCCAAATTTTTAATATTAATTAAACAAGTTTATTTTTTTTGGAGTGAGAAAACTTTAAGAGAGCTCCTAAAAAAAACACAAAAGGTAGATGACAGAGCTTTTGCCTTTTTACCCTTTTTTATTTTGGCACTCCTTCTGGCCCAGTTCCGTTCTGCATCCGCTTCCGTTACGGCTCCAGTTCCAGCTCCTACTCCAGGATGGCACTCCCACATTCCCGTTCCACCTCTGGTATCCAGCAGAATGGAACTCCTCGAGAGTGCCATAATCATCGCCCCGTTTGCCTTCGGCGGTTTATTGTGTCGCCTCTCTCTGACTTTTTATGATTATTGCGCCAATGTCTCATTCGGGGAGCTCCATTCTCCATCCTCCATCCTCCTCCTCCCTCCTCCAGTTGGTAACTCCAAGTTCCAAGCACCACTTTCATTTCCTGCACAGCCTCTCACCTTGTCATCTCTCTCCGCATGCCTGCGGTTTATGTGTTTATGTTTTTGGACGTGTTTTTCCTCCGAAATCCCAGGTGGAAAAGTATGAGAGAAAACTGCTCACCAGAACTGTCTCTCTATTGTTGTTAGTTCTATTTGAAAACCATATAGAATACCTTGAAATAGGAATTATTTGGGAGTATTTCCCAGAATCCAACTGAACTCCGCATACTCCACAATTTCCAAATAAACCGAGTGAAGCAAAAGGCTTAAAACAAATGAAAAAAAAACAGCAGCAAAATGTATGCCGAACATTTAAATTGAATTTCCGTTTAAGCCAAAAAGTCAATATCATCGGAATAAAAGAGAAAAACCGAAAAAACCGTCGAGAGTGAAATGGCGAAAAAACATGCTCCCAAATGCGGCGCACATTTTGCAAATAGTCCTTCCCAGGAAAACCGTCGAATGTGGTTCCAAAAATAAATAAGCAATGGCAGGCTATAGCCTATTGGAAAAAAAGGATAATGCCGAAGCGTACTGAAAATATTTAATTTGATAACATTTTTCCGCGCTTAAATGAAATATATGTCAAGCCGGAGCGAGCCAAATCCCAGAGCTGGTCGGTCGGCATCCTGGCGAAGATTGGCGCGTTGGAAATCCTATTGTCAGCCTAAGAGGATTAATCCCCATTGGTTAAGAGTCACTTTTTTATATGGCCGGTGGAATGCGTATATCAAATATCAGTCAGCAGAAATCGGTGCACTTGAATTAAAGATTTTCGGATGACATTGATTGACATGGTGATGGATTTATCCTGAATCAAGAGACTAGATGAACCACAATAATTTAATAATTTCGGGGTTACTATCCCTAAAATAATTAATATAGAAACCCAAAAATAAGGGGAACTAAAAAATAATACAAATTATTAAAATAGATTTATCTTTAATTGAAATCTACGAGATTAGTTGAAGATGTGAGAATACCAATCCAAAAATATTTATTTTAGAAAACCTAAAGTATTAGGAACTAATTAATAATATAAAAAATAAAAATAGCTAAATTATGTGATTTTCAGATTATCATGAATTAAAAATATCTAAATTAGACGACCCACAATAATAAAATTAATTTTTTAAAATATGGATATAACATCCTTAAAATATGTATTTTAGATACCTAAAAGTATTTGTANNNAATAAAGAAAAAACATAAATATTTAATTGAGATTTTTTGAAATTATATTTTTTTAATCTTTTATTATTATATTTTCATTTCCATTTTAATTTTCGTTTTCCTTTTCCTCCATCTCCTCCTGCTCCTCCATCTCCTCCAGCTCCTCCATCTCCTCCAGCTCCTCCAGCTCCTCCATCTCCATCTCCTCCATCTCCTCCATCTCCTCCATCTCCTCCTTCTCCTCCTTCTCCTCCTTCTCCTCCTTCTCCTCCTTCTCCTCCTTCTCCTCCATCTCCTCCTGCTCCTCCATCTCCACCTCCTCCTCCTCCTCCTCCTCCTCCACGACATTGCCCACCAGGAAATATTCCACCTGCTCATCGCAATGGCCAAAGCATTCCAAGGCCATGTGCAAGTCCTCCATGGTGAGGTGGTACCATTCGGACCCCTCATTCTCCGAACCATCTGAACTATCTGAACCATCTGAACTATCTGAACTATCTGAACTATCAGACATGTCCATGTACTGTTGGACCTGCGCATAATGCACTGCAATGTCCAGGATCTCGAACATGTACTTCTGCACTGCTAGACTAATCATCCGGACGAGGCGAATGTCCTCCTCCGGCGGGAATCCGCTCTGGGCTAAGTAGTGGCAGGCCACCGTATCCGGTATGCCGGGGGTGAAGTCCTCCAGCTCCAGCAGGAACTCACAGAGTTCCATGTCCGCCTCGGCGTCCTCCTCGGATTCCTTCTCAATCTCAGCTTTCTCCTCAGCTGGCGGTGGCTTCTTCTGGCTGACTTCGGTTGGGCCTTCTTCGGTGTCGGATTCAATGTAGATAAAGCCTAAAGCGGATCCCTCCACTGGCATCAGGTTATCCGGGTCGTAGGGATCCTCTTGGTAGTAGATGATTTCAACGTTTTCCTCTTCGTTTTCCTCATCGTTTTCCTCATCGTTTTCCTCATCGTTTTCCAGAGCGTTTTCCAGAGCGTTTTCCTCATCGCTATCCAAAACCAAAATGATTTCGGAATCCGGGTCCGATTCTGGAAGTTCGTTCTTCTTGTCAGTTGATTCCTCTTTAGTGGATTCTAGCTGGGCCAGTTCCTCATTGGGATTTTCTATTGGGACTCCCAAAGACTCCTCTTCTGGCATATTCTCCTCCACGGGCATCGGGTCCTCCATTGGCACTGCCTCCTCCTGGTTGGCCTTCCCGGATGAACTCTTAATATTGGTTTTCTTCATTCTGAAATGAAAATTTCTTTATAATTTTCAGTGATCCCTTGAGACAGAAGGAAAATTTTCCACTGACATTTAATTTTCACAGGTCACTAAGTTTCCTGATAAAAAATTAAACTTCATAACTTTCGATATTTTTCCTTAGTTATCGATTTTTTAAATACTATAAAAGAAACTAAATTATACCATAAAATTTTAAACCAAATTAAAATCAAATGAATTGTTCCCTTCGCTTTCGTTGACATTCTTGTTAAGAAATGTTTTCCCTTCCTTTTGCTTTTTCTATTACCAAGGCTTATTCCGCATTTCCTCTTTCCGCATTTTCCACTGTCACCAGAAATCCTTCTCCGAAATTCCCCGAAAATTGGCAGAGTTCGGTTTAAAATTTACAGCGCGTCAACGTGTAATTGTTACTTATTTACACTCGGAGACAGACCCATCCACACACACACACACATACATATTCACACACACATAGATACACCTACATATACATACATATAGAGAGAGAACAGAAAAGACTTGCATGCGGGCATACAAATGTACATTAAGACAGTCGTCCTTCAATGCCACTCAGCCAGGTCAGGAGGATATGCAGGAGTTTGGGTAGCAGGAGGAGGAGAAGGATCAGCAGACGGAGAAGAAGAACAAGGAGCAGGCCATGCCAGGGCCAGGATTTGCACTTGCTTTCCTTCCCCATTCCCCTTTTGTATTTTATTTTATTTTATTTTTTATCGATTACACAATGCATGCAGTTTACCATTTATCAGGTGGAGTAAGAACACTGAAAAAAAATCTAAATGAATTGTAGAAAATAAAAAATTAATAAAGGATTTAATTAGGAATTAGAAGAAGTCAAGAATTTTATACAATATGTATCCTTTCACCCCAACTTTTCCCCCAAAATAATAATACATATATTTCTCTATAATTTAAAACCATTATTTTCTTAGCTTAAGAAATATTGTTTAAAGGTGAGAAATTAATTAGCAAAAAATTTAAATAAAATCCGGCATTAATTTTCTTTAAATAACTACCCTTTAATAAATATTTCTTAAACTAAAAAATGAAAATTTTAAAGGCCCGAATTTAATTAGCAATAAATTTAAATAAAATCCAGCAATTGTAGCCAGATTGTGGTATATATATATTTTATTTGGAACATTCGGATGGGGGACTTTCCTCCGAGTGTTTATGTGTGTGTGTGTGAGTGCGGCCAACACGTTAGCTACCACAATTTATGCTGTAATCGAAAAAAAGGACATAAATGGCAGCGATAAATTGAGGTTAACGCGCCAAAGTCACGTTAGCACCGGAGGAGAGCGAAGAAAAGGAGCTGTGGAAATGTGGAAATGCTGGAAATGTGCTCCGCTGCTGGCCAACAAAAAAACAACACCTGCTGGTTGGTCCTTTTTCGAGTCCTGCTGCCCCCTCTATAGCCCTGTCTCTCTCTTTCGCTCTCTGTGCGAGTGTGAGTGTTTTTAAGTGAAATTATATTAAGTGTGCGGACGGTGAAATTTGCATGCGATATTCGTGTTACCGCCAACCGCGTATCTCTATCTCTTTCTGCCCTGATTTTCCCTTTCCCTCTCCCTCTGCCTCTGTGGCACTCTGGATTTTTATTTAATTTCGTTGGGCGGCGGGGGGAATTCATGAAATTTACTTTTACCAATTGGTTTGCTCTTGCCCCGCTTGGTAGTAGTTTTCAATATTGTATTTTTGTACTATCGTGTATGCATACTTTTGTGGGCAACTGTCCATCAGCGAATTGACTTTTGACTGATAGATTTTTGTGTATTTTTGCTCTATCTGCGTTTTGGTATTTCTCCTATTTTTACATACCTATCCCTTTTGCAAAATATTTCGCATGTGTGTGTGTTTTTTTTTTTTGCATGGAATGGAATTTTCCCGTGGCTCTCGCCTTGCGCTTTTCCTATTCATATGAGTGGCATTGTACTTTCCCTGATTGTTTATCCCGCCGTGCCATGTTTTTCCAGCGTCAGCAGATTCACAGCGCAGATAATGCTGAAAATGCTATGATAGAAAATATGTGTGTGGAAAAACGGGTGAATTTTCCCGCATCTATTTGCATCTCTATCGAGCGAAAATTGCTGAGTTTATGTCAAAGGTGGAAAATAAAAATATCGAATATTTATATACAAATAATAAAATCAATTAATTGTGTGTGTGTTTGTTTTTTTTTATCAAAAATAATTTTCCATTATCTCTGGAAACCCAGGAGATGATCATTAAATAAAATGCATTATTTCAGATAATTATTTATTAAAATATATATGTTTATTATTGTGTTGAGTGAAAGATTTCCCCCCACATTTTCCCTCCCCCTGAACCACAGGAGACAATTCCCTATCAATTAAGAGCGGAATGTGGAAACAAATTGCTTTGTGGAAATCCTCACAAAATATGAATCAACCGACATGATTAATAATTACGGGCAGGAGAACTATGCGGAGTTAAGTGCATTCCGTGGGAAATGCTGCCAAAAATATATAGATACGAATTCGAATTGAAATAATTAATTAATCAGCTTTAGCCCGGCTGATTGGGCTAATTAATCAGTTTAAATTGCAGAGAGTTATTCACGGTTTAATCTTTGGCTTACTTCTATATAGGATATTTTTATATAGTAAGCGTTCGATGAATAATCGAGGTAACGCGCTTTTCACAATCGGATGCCTACTTTTCGGCGGGGCTTTCCATGGATTTTCCGAAGGGGTTTTCCCAGGGATCGGAGCTCCACAGTCTGTTTGTTCGCCTGTCAGTCGCTGTTCGCCGACTTTTCATGCTGTTACTATTTGTACATATTTATGTTTGTATTTGTGTTTCCCTCGGTTTTCCCAACCCAACCCATCGCATTTTCCATTTCCCATTTCCACATGCTGCTGGTGTGTATATATTGTATGGTGTAGTGTAGTGTGCTGGCGCATTATTGAGTCGATTTTGCGGTTTTTGGGCAAAAGGAGCACTGGGAAAATGAGAAAGCGGCGAAAGTGGGCGAAAAAAAGCGACTTAAATATTTCATAGGCAAAGTTGAGAATCGAGAATCGAGAGTTGAGTGTGGCAGGCCTGTGAAATTATAAACTTTAAATCCATGGCGCCAAAAGTTTGTGGTTCGCCACTTCGAACACTTCGTGATTAATGTGTGAGTTACGGCTGAATGGAGGGCAGTACCCAGAAATCGAGGATTCCGGGACTCGAAGGGTGCCCTGCCTGCCCTGCCCTGCCCTGCCCAGCACCCTGATCCGAGAAACTTTCACCCTGCCGAAGGGTGAGTTTTCCAAATGAGTTTTCCCTGCATTTTATAATAAGCTTTTTGCATTAATTGGCTGATCAAATTAAATGCTGACTTAATTAAGCTTGAAATTTGACTTATTGCACCTATCAATTGGTAGATATTCATTCCTTAGCCAGGCCAAAATCCATTCTAACAATCGAAATAAATTAACATCAAATGAACTGAATCAACATCCAATATTTGCGGAGCAACATTTTTGCCATGGATTTTCCGAAGCATTGGATTGAACCGAATGCAGCTTTGTGGAAAATTGATTTATATATATATATATATATATATATATGTTCGGATATATATGTTTGTTTGTGTCTATGGATTTTTGCGAATCTAAGTTACCCCTTACCCCGTGGCCAAGCGTTTGCATTTATGGAAATCGTGTGTCCGTGCTTTTGTTTGGCCAACTGCAAATTTCATTACTGGGATGTCAGTGGTGAGGGTTGCTTTCGGGGTGGGTTTTGGGGCGATAAGACAAACCAGCGGTTAACCACTCAACCACACAGATACACACACACATACAGAGGCAGTCACGATGCCCTGACACTGCAAATGTCATAAGTGTAATTGGGTTTTCCCAAGAAGCAAATTCACATTCATCGACGAGTATTATGTTTTGGACTGATGCTCGTTAATTTTCACATAAT